>JAAGKR010004048.1:0-19691 GCA_011419295.1 Clarias macrocephalus | reverse complement strand
AACATTGTATTTTGTAAACAATCTGAACATCAGACTCATGTGCTAAGTTTATTTCTGTTTTGGTTTTTGATTCATTTGTGCAAATGATAAATAGTTTTGGTTAATTTGACGTACAAATTTTCTGAAATAAGCGAACAAAATAGGAAGTAGGAAGTAATCAAACTCTACCACTGTTTATGATACTGTAACTCCAATGTATTTTACGTACAGTAAATACTGCCATTTTTAAGTATAATTATCTTATATAAAGTATCATTTATATATCATTGTTAGCTTCTTTTCTCACTCTTATGCACGCTCATGCATAAGATAAGATAAGATAAGATAAGATAAGATAAGATAGACCTTAATTCGTCCCGCAGTGGAGAAAGTTCTAATGCATTCTCTATAGTGCGTATCCTGTGTACAGGGTTGCAGAGGTCTGGAGCTGATCCCAGGGAACTCTGGGCACGGGTCAGGATACACCCTGGTGCCAGTCCATTGCAGGGCACACACACACACACACACACACACACACACACACACACACACACACACACCGAGCAATTTGGAGATACCCATTAGCCTAATCTGCATGATTTTGGACTGTGGTAGGAAACTGGAGTACCCGGAGGTGACCTTGCAAACCCCATCTACACAGATCCAAGGCCACAGTGCTTACCAGTACGCCATCGACACCACTTAGATGTTAATTCTGGATTTTATTGTATTTTTTGGAATAGCATCATCTGTTTCAACGTGTCCTGTTCCAATCATAATGCAACACAGTTGTTATTTAAATTTTTTTTAACAGTTTCTGTGCTTCACTTTTCGCTCCCTTGAGACACCAAATGATGTTCAGAAAACTTAAAATCACTTGCTGGATTTTTTTTTCAACTAAAATTCACATTAAATTTGGTAAAACTCTAACGCCGTGCGTCTCTCACACAGACCTGAACAACCTGCAAAACATGTCTTACAATCACGACAGTCTGAACACACACACACACACACACACACACACACACACACACACACACACACACACACACACACACACACACACAGAAAGATACCTTCAGATATCTGTGACGTGTGTGAGGCTTAACGAGCTCTGAACACGGCACTGAGAGTTTAACACACACGGCTTCTGACGGAGAGACGTAACGAGCCCTTAACACACAGACGGCCAATTAGGGACGCACATATGGCTTTGCAGAAACGTTTCCTGATATAATAATTCCTTTAGAGAAATCAGCAACACAGCGAGTGGAGTTACAACTTACAGACGGATGATTAAAGACGGAAAAATCTGGTTTTACATTCAGCCTCCGTGTGTGTGTGTGTGTGTGTGTGTGTGTGTGTGTGTGTCTGTGTGTGAGAGAGAGAGAGAGAGCGAGAAAGGTTATAACAGAGTTATAACACAGAGGCGTTCTATTCCACTTATACAGGAGCAGTTTAGCAATTTTATTAGAGACTGTCACATTATACGGTTTATCTGTTTATAGTTATCGCTTGTAGTATAGCAGCTATAACTAACAAACAAATAAACAAACAAACAAACAAAAGTTTTTTCCTGTTATAAAGAGCGTAAACTCTTCTGTCTCTGTGTAAAGATGTCTGAACCGTAAAGTTACAGCACTGGCACTGGAGACTCCTTCCCTGTTACAGAACACTAATCAACATCATCTGAACATTTCCTTGCCTCTCTGGTGATGTATAAGAGGAATACAAAGTTTCACAAGACCAGTAACAGCGACTCTGTGTCTTTGATTGTTTTCCTATAATGGCACAACACGCTGTGGTTTAATCCTTACATAAAACTCTCTGGAGCTCAGGACTCGCAGTCTCCTCAGCGGCGACACGACCTTGTTTCTGATGTCATTTTCATTGCGGATTGTGCGGAATTGTGTGTGTGTGTGTGTGTGTGTGTGTGTGTGTGTGTGTGGTGAGGTGACCTCATCCGAGCAGGTTAAATAATGCCGTACGTTGATCAGAGGCCGTTCCCCCGGGTGCATTACCTCAAACATGACTTTTCCTTGACCCACTTTTCCCCGGACCCCCTCCCTCGCTCGCTCGCTGTCTCTGATTAAGGGAGGAAGCTGAGGATGAATAAACACAGACGCACAGAGCTACCATTGTGCCTCGGCCGTGCATCAGACCTCCGACCGAGCGCACGGTTTAAATATTAACCCGCGAGCAGTTAGAGACAAAGAAAGCTCTCACACGTGCCTCTGTGTGTGTGTGTGTGTGTGTGTGTGTGTGTGTGTGTGTGTGTGTGTGTGTGTGTGTGTGTGTGCTGTATATAGTATATGTATGACAGAGCAAGTACAGATATGCCCGCAGTGTAACGATAGACTGAAAGACCTAAAAGGAAACATTAATATTGTGTTTCAGAAACATGTAATGATTTACGGCGACTGATCGAGTTATAACGTTAAACACCTGCCGTGAAACGAATACAACAAATCAGCAATTTGTTATCTATCAGATTTCCATAACTAATACCACCAACATGTCTGGATAATGTCCTGTGATGTCATCAAAATGTGCCTTTGTGCCTGCGTCTGTTCTAAGTCATCTCATAAAAGCTGCACAGTGTTCATTCATAAAAAAAATATATATATCAAAGCCGCACCTCTTTCACCATTCATTCATTCACTCATTCATTACGAAGTTTCCACTCATTTCCAGATACGAAAAGGAAACACAAATGAAGCTGTAACTTTATTTAGGTATTCATAGTAATCAATATAATCAATAAACAGGAAGGAAAATATTTTAAAATGCTAAATTATGATGCAAGATATTCATGGTAGGAATAATAATAATAATCTTAGGGGTTAGCACGGTTATCTTGCACCTCCAGGATCCTGGTTCAGTTCCTGCCTTGTGGTCTGTGTGCACGGAGTTTGCATGTTCTCCCTGTGCTTGGTGGGTTCCCTCAGGGTTCTCCGGTTTCCTCCCACAGTCCAAACATATGCAGATTAGGCTGATTCGTATTCCCAAATTACCCGTAGTGTGTGGATGAGTGTGTGTGCATGTGAGAGTGTCTGTGCTATGTGATGGATTGGCACCCCGTCCAGACTGTACCACAGCTTCACTTTATCCTTCTCACCCGCGTCAAACTCCAAAAACTCTTTTTTGCCAGAGGCTCAGCTTCCTGACTCAGTTATGAATCGATGAATATTTATGCCTTGTCATATTATAAGCTGAAAAACTGATTTGTTTCGGTTTTAAGGAAACAGGTCTTTCATGAATAATAATGATTAACGTGAATGTGAAAATCTTTTAGTTTGTCTTTTTTACAGAGATGTAGTAAAGAAGCGATTCTTGGTACTTGCAGAATTTTTGGGGGACCTGACCGGAGGCTATGTTGATGTACAAGCACTTTATCTTTCATTTCCGTTTTCTCTCCCTGCATCAAGATGGCCTTAATATCGAGTCGAAGGAACGAGATCGGTTACGCCAACACTAATTCAAACGAGCGGAGACGCACACTGGGGTTTTAAATATTTGTATAATTTTTTGGAGGAACTCTACGTCCAAAAAAACAAAACTGGTTTGTATAATGGGAGCCAAAACTTTCAGTCTTTATTGCAGACGGCGTTAAGCTAACACTTAATCAAGTGAACAAATACGGTGACTCCCCAGGATGCACTCCTTAAACCAGCGGATATTTGGAACACCACCGAACAATCTGACAAATTCCCACTTCCCAGTTCCCAATAAAGGAAAATAAGAGAACGTTTACATTTCTTTCTCTAGAACTAAAGCTGCAGAATCCTTCCTTTTTCCCCATGGAGTGTCTTTTAAGCCCCACATGTGTTTAGGGGTGAAACGGAACCCCTCGTTTACTGTTGCTCACGCCCTCTCGCGATTCTCGTCCCCTCCTTTCATGTTTTTCGGACATCTGCTGCTGGTTAGGGAGCGACTGGTAACTACAGGTGCTGTAAATTCCACAGCAGCCCTTATGATATTTATTACAGTTCGGTGAGAGAGACAGGATGGAGGGATGTGTGGGAGAAAGAAAAGAGAGAGGAGGGAGGGGAGGGAGAGAAAAGGAACTCAATCCAAGGAGGGAATTTCTCATGCTATTAAAAAATCATTTGGTTTTATGAGCAGGTTGGCGTTTTGTAACGACTCAATATGCGAAGCAGATTGTTTTTCTTGCTTTTTTTTTTTTTAATGCTAAACACACACACACACGCACGCACGCACACACACAAACACACACACAAACACACACACACACACTCAACACTCACCTGTTGTCATTTAATCAGCAAGAACTGATTTTTAATATCAGAATCTTAAACCCATTTTTCAGAACACATAAGAGTTTAATAGTTCGGATTCTGGATTCTGATTGGTTAAGAAGGTGATGATATCATGGAAAGTATGTGTATATGTTGTTAAAATATGTTTCTATAGTAATAGCTAGGGATGAACCATTTGATAAAAGAAAAAGAAAAAAACTTTATGATTATTTTGACACATACAGCGTCTGAGATTTAAACTGTGATACGTAACTATTAAATGTACCATTTTCTATTGAAACAAATTAATTTAGGCTAACATCAAATAATTGGATAAAATGATTGCTTTAAGAGAAGGATTGCCAATATTTACTTATCTAAAGCGTTTACAAATAAATAAATAAATAAATAAATAAATACATAAATACATACATACATATTATTAATAAATTGCACATAAATTCCTGTCTCTGTGTATATTACCTGTAATAAATCGCAGCCATTTGCAATTAAATGAATTCACCGATCCATATTGCAATTAAACTTTTTATATGCTATTAATTGTGCATACGATAGTTGTGACTTGAACTGTAGATTCTTCATCTCATTAGCAGGTTTTTAAATAGAAAAAAAAACATGTGGTTTAGTTTCCTATATTTAAACTTTAAGGAAGGAGTCTCCAGTTTCAGAGAAGTTTAGTTTTTGTAACATGACAACCTGTGTTTTTTTTATTACTTCTGATTATTAGCTGCTTTCATGCAAGCGATAACCAGAACAGTCCATCCATAATGAAATAGAAACAGCTCTCGTTAGCAGCCTTAGATGTTCTGATTATTCAAGTGTAATTTTTACTTAAAAAAAAAAAATTTTTTTTTTTTACACTTTTGTCATCTGTTGATTATTTTTAGTTTTCTGTAACTCTAAAAGCCTCCTGGACCACCAGCGCTCAGCATCTCAGCACGTCGAGGGATAAAACCCAGGAGAGCTTGACTGACAGGGTGTGTGAACCACATGACACCCGGTTGCTACAGGTCAGGTATCACATTCTCACTCACACACACACACACACACACACACACACACACACACACACACGACGAGTAAGTTCAGCTTTTCCACATATGCCTTTGCCACTCTCGTGCAGTTCCATGTATGATTTAAACTCACACCCTTCCAGTGCTAGCTCGCCATCTGAGCTATAAATACTCCACTTAATGTTTATCGTGCAGGCAGCGAGGAAGCTAACACGCTCTGAAACGTAGCTAGCATGATGGTTTAAAGCCGAAATAAAGGTTTACGGCTCGTCGCGTCTCACGTTAAGCGGCGTGAGAGCAGGTGCAGGAGATCGACTACTGCTCTGTCAACACATGCACAGAAATGCAATACTGCACAGTCTGGAGAAGGGGTTAACACACACACACACACACACACACACACACACACACACACACACACACACACACACACACACACGGTTTTTACTAGTGCTACCCACATCAACACTCATCCGTTAACACGTGCTCTTAAAACACACCACAACATCCGGAAACCAGATCGTATAGCCGATCCCAAACTGTCTCACTGCCATCTGGGTGTGAGGGAAAGTTTTGGCATCCGGTATTTGAAAAATTGAAAATCATCTAGCAAATATTAACGATGATAGTATATTTTAAATCATTAACTTCTTCTAAAAAAATACTTCTATAAATATTTAAATAGATTTGTCTCACATTTGTCATTTCTTTCCTTAGATCAGTGCTAATCAAATGATTTTAGCAGCGGCTTTAGCTACAAAAGCGATGTGGTAAACAAGCTAGCAATTTTTCTAGCTGCTTATTATGCCTTTACATCCACGACCACACCATCCACATCCCGAGGGTTAGATTTTGCTTTTTACTTCCTAGCAAACATAGCAATAACCCTGACACAAACGCTTACTTACTAACACATTAAAATCAGGAAAATTCTGCTACATTCAAATTGTTTACAAGAATATTCCACACGTACAGTGCAATCTTTCTAGAAGGCAAAATTTCAACATGGCTGCCACCATCGCTATTTACTCTAGCATTGTGAGATTGTGTAAAAATGAGATTATAAATCTATAAAAGCTTTTTTAAAATAATATTTTACCAGCACGTCTGAGGTAAATATTGATATTTCTGACATTTTTCAGTCATCATTTGTGAAATTCTGCCTTTCCGTTGTTCTGTAACACACATTTGATGAAGATAAATAGCTAATATTGCTCTGTATTAGCTAGCATAGACTAGTGTCTGTATTTCCCGGTTGCTTAGCAACAGTATTGTTTCTGCTATAACCACTTAAAACGTGAGCTAATTGTGTGTTATTATAAAATTTCATAAAAATTCCTTCCAGTAACTAGAAGCAAATTAGCATTGATTATTTAGTTTGTTTTTGTTATTTTTTTTTTTTTTTATGTTTACTTCACCAGAAACTTCTGGGAATCGGTCCTTAACATTCTCTTCAAGGAAGTACGCTTTTAGGTTACATTTTTGAACCACATTTTAACATTTATGAACCACAAACTAATGTTCTGGACCCTTAATAGTTTAAGTAAGATTTGTTTGTTTGTTTGTTTGTTTGTTTTTACAGGATTGCTTTTATGAACTAACATTCCAAGTTCTCTGAACCAGATTAATGTGCCACATAAATGGTATATTTCCATTAGGAAAAATGTAATAGGAACTACAAAAGATCCGTTCTCAGAACATTTCAGGAACCATAAGCAAATATTCCCTGAATGTTTCTTAAAAGCTTTAACTTCTTTAATACTCAGTTTTAATCTGCACATGTTCCCTGACAATGTTTTTTTTTTTTCTTTCACTGTTTCCCAGTTTCTCATAAATAACATTCTAAATTGTTTGTGATTTTTCCATGGTGTAAAACCATCTCCTGAATGAATCCATGCAAGCAGGAGTATTCATGCACAGTAGTCACTAACAACTTCAATAAAGGAACAAATAAGAAGAAAATCCAGGACAAATGAAATGCCTACATGCCACTTCTCCTTCCTAACAAAACACTACTCAGGATCAAAGTGGGTGGCCGAGAGAAAGTAATGAAACCATTTTAATCTCGCGTTAACCCGCCTGATGAAAGTGCGCTGGGATTAAAGCAGACCGCCTGCAGGACGAGACACAGCAGTCGGCAAAATCCACAAGTTCAGAGCCAACACTTAAACACAATCGCTGCTTCTTGTTTAAAACAAGTGCTCTTACACACACATGGGCACACACATGTACTGTACACACACACACACACACACACACACACACTATAGCATGCAAACATTGGATAAAACCTCACACAAGACATCTCAAGCATGTGCATATGTGTGGTTAGTATAATAGTAGCTCTAAAATTCTGTATATAAATGTTTTATTGTTAAAAGCGCTATATAAATAAAATTGACTTGACTTGACTTGACTTTTATTAACATTTAATTTACAAAAAAGCATTTTTATGTGCACACACATGCCAATGACAGGCACAGAGCCACGCTTCCTTCACTATTTATTAACAATGACAAACATTGTTATTTTGTTAAAGGCAAAAATTTGCCAAAGAAGTTTGAACATTTCAAGGCCACGCCTACTTTAATATTCAGTAACGCTAGCAGACAGAGAGGCCACGCCTCTCTCACTGTTCACGCCTTCATTACCACTTGCTAATGCGAACACAGAGGCCACCAATAGTCCCTAACACTCATTACCACTTCTTCACTATTTATTAACAGTGATTAGCATTATAGGCCACGCCTTCTTTCCTATTTATTAATACTCCTTAACATATAGGCCATGCCTCCTTGATCATTTCTTAATACTCGTTACCAAAGGGAGCATAACTCTTTTACGAATAATTAATACTCATTATCTCAGAGGCCACACCTCCTTCACCATTTCTTAATCCTCATTAGCCCCCCTTCTCTATTTTCCCCAAAAAAATGTTACCACAGAGGAAACATCTCCTTTACTATTCATAAATACTGAATAACACAGAGGCCACGCCTTCTTCTCTATTTTTAAAGACTGACAGAGACCATATGGCGGTAACGCAACTTACTGAATGCCAACGCCGTAAAACGAGAACTAGATGTGTCTCTTACTTTTTAACAAATGTGACAGACAGACAGACAGACAGACCTCCTTCACTGAAAGTGGCTCGAATACAGGCCACACTTCCTTCATTTTTTAGTAGGACTAACATGCACAGAGGCCACGCCTTTGTTCTTATTGGATTGGTCCACAAACTCATCACACCATCTGGGTTTGTCTGACTAAAGCAACTTTTTTTTTTTTTTAATCTTTGCCAAGGAATTCCAAACATGTCAAATCAGGCCATTTAGGATTTTAATCAATTTTAATATCAAAGCCTGCAGCAAACTGAAGTATAAAAAGTTTATGAAATTATACCGCACTCAAAGCGCCGTCTATAAAAAAAAAAAAAAGTAAATTCATAATTATACTGTTGGAAACGCATTCATGTCAAACAACAGAGAGAGGAATTCAACCACTAATCAGTAATGGATTTCTAACGTCAAACACTGAACAACGACTGGAAGAGCGTGACACACACACACACACACACACACACACACACACACACACACACACACACACAACTGCACTTCAATCTGTCATCTCTTTATCATTAACACAAACAAACGAACAAAGCCGCCGCTCCATCGTGTCGGAATGATCGCTTCCCCAATATCTAATCTAAAAGAACAAACAGCACAGACGGAGGCGAGACGAGGAGCAAATGAGACGGAGAGGGACGGAGACAACGCTGATTACATCTTTCCTCATAATTATAAAATAAAGATTTTTTTTTATTTGGTTCACAAACTCAGAGCTGTAGAGTGAAAGAGAGAAATGACACTTACAAGACTTTATCTCAAACTATACATTTTATTATTTTTTTTTATATTATGTCTTGGGTAATATTTAAATAATTTTCTTAATTATTTTTCGTTTTCTGTAATGTTAAACATTTTTTCTTATTTCAAAGAAATGTTTTGTTCTCATCACAGCACTATGTAGAAGCCACACCACCTCAGTAGATCTAATTGGTAAAGTGGCCACACCCCGGTGACTGTGTACTTGGTGTGAATGGAAGAGACCACGCCTCATTATTCACTCATGTTGACTGTCACACAGGCCACGCCTCCTCCTTTGTAACTTACATACCTAGAGGCCATGCACTTTCTGCATTCACTAAAACTGACAGGCTAAATGTTCAACACCAGGAAAAAAAAAATCTAACAACCTCCTGAGAAGCCAGACACACACACTGGTGTGAAATACTTAAGGACGAAGAGTGTATTGAGCAGAGAGATGAAAGACCAGCCATATGGTGACTCTTACCACATCAGAACATGACACTTGACTGACAGTCTTTTTGCTTAAGTCATATTTGTCCAGTCTGGTGACCGGATGCCCATCATTACGATACTCTTATTACTTAATATGTTACATTCTTTACCACTCCAATATTGTGCTCTTTGCTCCAGGAATGCTCTTCAGTATGATTAACTCGAGCCAGCAGCTTAAACCAGGCTAACGTCTGGTGAATGATTTGGATGAAGAGTCCCTGATCTCCAGCTGAGGTGGAACGGTTTGCTCCGGTGAAGCTTGTAATCTGTGTGCTTTTGAGCTGAACCTCTCGCTAAGCCCTTCTGTAAAGAGTCTCTGACCAATCACGGCTTAAAAACTTTAGCTCAGGACTTTACAGCAGGCGGAGGTGGGGCATTTAGGACTGTACCTGTGAACACCAGAGGAGGTAAAAAATTAAGCAAATAAATACGAATGATCTAAGATACTGTATGTGCCAGCCAATAAATGCAAATAACATTGTAACATGTGAATAAACCAATTACATGAATATTAAAATGTTCCTAGCAGTGGCGGCCGGTCAATACGGGGCGCAGGGGCGCATGTAACTCCTTTAACATGTAATTATTTAACATAATAATTATTCATTTTCATAATGAAATAAAGTCATTTAGTGATAATATTTCTCTGCATTTCTTAATATAATTTATTTGCAATTAAAAAAAAATCTAAACTGTATTACGTTCATTTGTGTTCATGTACGCGGGGCGCCGGACAAACGAGTGTCTATGTAGACAGGCACGTTTGAGGCTGAGCTCTGATTGGATTTTGTCAAATCATCCTTCGGGCGCAGCTCTGTGCGCCCTGAACCCTCCCACTTTTATTCTTAGCGAATCATGTGATTGGACCATTCTCAACGAGTCTTTTCCAGCACTTCTTATGGCAAGCGGAGCTGCTGACGTGAGTCATGTGAGTCAGGCCTTTATTTTATACTAGTAGTAATGATGCTTAATCACCTGATAAATCGCTATTTACAGGTGAGCATTAAAAATGCTTAAAATTTATTTTATTTTATTTTATTTTGTTTGCCCCCCCCAAATTTTTTGCACCAACCGCCACTGATTCCTAGACAATTACACTAATTAAAAGTTTGAAATAATTGTTCCCATGAAGTAAAAAGATTTCTTTTTAAATGAAATAGTAATAAGCCAAGTATAAGCATTTATCAAAAAAAAAAAAAATCTTGTCATTCTTGAAGTTAGATAAACATATATATTATATCAATATAATTTCTTAAAACAAGTTTACAGCAAAACAAATATGATAATATTAAGCTTTATTGAGCTTGGTGAATGTTACCAAAATTGCAAGCAAAAAATAGCAAAATTATCTGATATCTTAATAATCATATGTTTGGTTTGCTGTAAATCTATATTTAAAAGTTATTCATGGATTTGGCTAGATTCAAGAATATTTCACTGGCTAAGATATCATTTTTGCAGTGTACTGTAAGCTTATTTCTAAACATATGCTACTAATTTCTACTACTAATTCAACTACTAAGTGTATGTATTTACAATTTCTTGTATGATTATCAGATAATTTTCTTATTTCTGGAAAAAATGCTAAAAATGAGTAAAGCTAGAATTGTGTTTGTAAAATGTATTGAAAAATGTCAGAATTATGTGAAATAATCTTATTTTTATAATCTTACATTAAGAAATTGTAGCTATATTTGACTAGCTTCAAAAATATATATTTTTTGCAGTGTTGAAAGAAACAAAAATAAACTGCTAGTAGATTGAGAAAAAGAAGAAGAAGAAATTGTCAATAAATTAGCAAATTTTATGATCATTTGTAATAATAAATGAAGGCTGGGTGACATATCTTTTGCAACTTCATTTCTTAGCCAACTATACAGTATGTCTTATAATAAATATAATACTAATAAGACTTACTAATTAGTCTTTTATTCATCTTATATAACGGCTTTTTTTTTCCAAATTTACACTATTCTCATTATCGATCAGATACAGTACAAGATATCAAATATAAGATGCAGCAGCATACAGTATCACACATCTCCAGCCATGGCTGCCTTCTATTTGCACTTCCTCAGTGAACTCTTGCACCCGACTCTTACATATGCAACTTGTTTGCTGTTCTGCAGATCCGTTTCTAATCTCCAACTTCCTTCATTCATATCTCTGTATCAGGCAGGAAGACGGCCACACTCTGCAGCCGGCCCATGTTGACACTTTTGATTAGAGGTGCACATATTTAAAAGGCGTTCCCAAAGTACTGCCCTGGAAAAGTAAAACACACACGTCCCTGGGAGAGGTGAGTGCAGGTGCTTTACAGGAATCTGGACATCAGTAATAATGCATGAAAGAATTATGATGCTTTATTTGTGCCAAACTTGAACTGCAGCACTGCAGGTTTAGCGACAGGTGTGTCCTGTTTCTTTCCTAACACTATAAATAATGCCTTCTAGTCCCAGTGCTGATAGAATCATAGTGATTGCATGAATTCCAGAATTTGATTTCAATCTGTTTTTATCATACTGTATATCTGAATATTTCTTTATGAGAAATTAGTTTTATATAAAAAATCAGCAGCCATCACCATCCAAAAAGTAGCATACTTCATCTAGAAAAGAGATAATAGGGCTGATATTAGCTAAAATGGCAGAAAATAAACCAGCATCTAAACTGAAAATATTAAATCAGTTAATTTGTATAATGTTAACTGAAGGGTTGGGCTGCACAACCTAATTTTGGCCAGGTGAAAGCTGTCTGATTTAACTAACCAATTATAAATCTCATCATCTAATTTCAGCCAATAATATACAGTATTCAGTGTTGAACAGTATGGTCAACTAAAAATAAAATAGAATTGTTGTATCATTATGTTATAAATACAATGCTGTATAACCTGATAATGAACTTGGATTCTGTTTTTAAATACACAATAAACGTTTTCTTATCAAATGTCCTATTAGCATAAATACTGCTGCCATGGTAAGGTAATTAAGTAGTAAGCTAGTAACTATTAGTACAGAGCTAAGTTTAAGACACTGGCTGACTTGGCTAAAATTTAATATAGCAGTGATTTGTTCTAAGCCATTTTGTATTAAGTTTAAGACGTGAACATCCATTAAGGATTTACAATAACGTAGAAAGGTCCACCTCAGCCTTTTCTGTCAACTATTATGGAACTCATCCCGTCTCAAAGGACGATTTGGACTTATTTATTGATCATTCTCAGGTTTGGTAGAGACTAAAAGTTCAATACGACATTCCTCAGGGTTGTGTTTTAGGCCCTTTGTTTTCTAAAGTCCAGGACAACAAGAAAAAAGATAAGTTCCAGAAAAGTCTCAAGAGTATGGTGGAAACAATCCTGATCTTAAAACTCTCATTGATACTCATGTAAGCAAACCAGCCGGCAACAAACTGAAACTTAGGGAAACACTAAAAACTGAATGTAAATAGAAAACAACAGAGGGCTGTAAACAGAACCTTGATTGATACCATGTGGTACCATTTATGCTTTAAAGCCTTGTTACTTATACAACAACAAACTGTAAATAAATAAACTACAACCACAAAGGGTTAAAAAACACATTGGACAGCTCTGTTGTAAAAGTATCATAAACTATGATTAAGGGTTAGTAAATGATCCTGGTATAAACAATTATAGTTGATAAGAATGTAGATACATAGATACAAACATACATGCATACATACACACATGCATAAATGCTGTACATAAATATATACATGCATATTTTATTGAGCCTGAAGGAGATTCACAAAAAAAGACGTTCAAACTTCCAAACTTTTCTGATATTATAGTATTATTATTATTAGTAGTAGTAGTAGTATTAGTAGTAGTAGTAGTAATAATAATAACAATAATAATAATAATAATAATAATAATAATAATCATAATATAAAATAAAACTGAAAAAAGTGTAAGCAAACCAGGCGATAAACATTAAACAAAACTTACATTATATAAATCAAATTAAATAAACATGAAAAACAAGAGCGGACCATGAACAGGACTTTGTGGGATGCCATATTAACTTTCTTTAAACATTATGTTGAAAATGTTCATGATCTGTCACTTTCATCAGGATGGTACAGAATGTAAGTTCTAAAAGCATATGTAGAGAATCACAAACTCCTTGCAGGATTTGGGCAATGATTCTGATCTAAACAGTGTAAAATGATCAGCTTACAAATAAACCAGGGACATAAATCTGACACTAAACAAATCCATATAAATCAATTTTTTTTTAAAAAATGAGGTAACTTGAGACTGAAAAGACAGCCTTGATGGATAGCAGATTGCACGTTTGTGCTTTAAATACACACTGGACGAGACCATCTTTATAATATCATACGCCATGATTCTGATCATAACAGTTCAGACCAACTGTCTGAGACAGAATGAAATAAACCGGGAGAGCGAGACATTCGTACCCAAAGTAGCGTCTGGTCTGGAAATAGAGCACCAGATGGTTTGTTATAAAAGATCTCCTTGTTATTTTTCAGACACAGGTGGCCTGCTTAGAAAACACTCTGAAAAAGAAAAAAAGAAAAATAACACCAGATAAATTAAATCTTTCCAGCAGAGCACCGTTACTCCAGCAGGGTCGGAAAAACAGATCCGAGTAATTTCTATATACATGTTTAAACAGTCTGAATTTAAGCTGAATTTACAGCCATTTAGATAAAGTCAGCACCTCGATTAGTATCCATCTCACCCACAGGAACTTTATCTGATCCTCTGAGATCAATCCTCGCAGAACCAGAGAGCTCATTAACACGTTCCCCCAATATCAGTGCTGCAATATTCCAGACCTGATAGTGTAATAATCATTAGCACATCATTTGGACCAACATGGCTGAATATTACAGCTCAGAGGATTCATAAGCTGAGGAGATGAGCGATGCTGCGTCAGAGTGTGTGCATCTAATTACAGGATATTTATATCACGTTCAGAAATTCCCAAATGCAAAGTTTTCAGCTAATCGTATTTTTAATACTCTAACATGCAGAGTTTGAACATTCGCCATAATGAAGGAACGTCTCTGAAATCGGAAACTCTAAACATCTCCTGGTGACGAATTACATTTCTGTCTTCTTCAGTTTGGATTTAGTGGATACAGAGTTTATCAGTGCAGTTTCATTCGCTAAAATTTTTCAAAATAAGATTATGAGGTGATTATAGTAGCGTGGCACAGTGGTTGGCACTGTCGCTTCACACCGCCAGGGTCTGTGTGTGGAGTTTGCATGTTCTCCCTGTGCTTGGTGAGGTACTCCGATTTCCACTGACAGTCCAAACACATGCAGATTAGGATAATTGGCGTTCCCAAATTGCCTGTAATGTGTGTGTGTGTGCCCTGTGATGGATATTTTTTACAATGTTCTTTCTTTCTTTCATCTTCTACAATAGTTATATCACTTTTAATACACTTTGATCCACTACAAAAGGAGCAGAAAACAGTATGTAAAAAAAAGAAACAAATTAAATAATATACAATGAGAAATAGCTATAAAATAAACCTAGAATAATGTAATTTCTAGTTTAGAATCATGTCATTTTTTAATCCTTTAAATGTTGCATGTTCGTGAAACCAGTTCCTTCTCAATTTGTACCTCATTTAAAATTAACATAAAAAAACAAAACAAAATTAAATGACCAAAATTCCCCAAAGAAGCATCGGAAAAGTTAAAGCTTATCTTACAAAGTGCTGACACTGGAGACTCCTTCCATAACAATTAAATAAATAAACTTAAGCATTTATACAGACTAATACCAGGTATTACAAGGCATTACAATATATAGGCTACGTACTATATAGCATGATCTACCTGTATTTATTACCTTTGTATGAATTGGTTTAATAAGCAGGTGTTACAATGCATTATGTGGTCTGATGTTACAGTATGTTATATTAATCTCAAGTCATGATGCAAGTATTGACACTATTTTAACTATTTATGTAGATGCTCATACTGTATATGGTGTTACATGTAAAATGTAACATCCAGAGGTTTTTATTTTTTGGTAACTACAAAATGACAAAGATAGCACACACACACACGCACACACACGCACACACACACGCGCACACACGCGCGCACACACACGCGCGCACACACACGCGCACACACACGCGCACACACGCGCGCACAGAAAGACATGTTAAAACCAGTTTGCCATGAAAGACCTATAAAAGCGCAGAAACTACATTTCCCATCAGCCCCTGCACATCAGACAAACATGGGTCTTATCAAGTGTGTTATTTAGTTCGTTTTTCTGAAATGTCTAACAAACTTTCATGCATCCATGTGCATTTCAATTGCATGACAAAAAAAAAACATGTCTCACTGCATATATATATATTTTTTGTTGTTGTTTCAAAAACACTTGCACCATTTGTTTGTTTGTTTGTTTTTTCCCCTCTGCATACAATTATAAATTAGATTAAGATACTCTGCAGCCAGAAATGCATTTATTTTCAATGATGTCATCATGTACAGTGGCTTAGCATAACTTTAACGTATAACTGTTTCGGATTTGTGGATCACGGTATGCAGACGCTCTGTCCGGCGCAATCCAGAGACTCATAAATCAGGGTCCGGGGTCCGTCTGAGCCAGACAGCTGTTGCTCGGAGAAATGGATCCTCGGTCTCTAGGGAGATCGCCGGGTTCCCTGCAGCATTCGTGTAGAATGTGAGTGTGTGTGTGTTTAAAAAAGAAAAAGCCCTATTTGTGCTCAGGCCCTATGCCAAGCATTCTCCTTACACTAGCCGTGATTGAGTTACACACGCCGGGGTGTGTGACACACAGTTGTATATCACGTCGAAGCGTGTGTGAGGCCGCGTAATGCAATTTGCCTGCCACGGGGATCCTGTCGCATCACCCATGAGTCCTACAACAGGTGTTTCTGTTTTTTTTTTTTCCTCCTCCCTTTGCAAACACAATGTCCGTATTTCAGCAGCGAATGTTGAATCGCTGACAGAATGATAATGAGGCTGTTGGTCACGGTGCTGCACGCATCTTAGCATAGCGTTGCAGGAGATTTTACTAAGACGTTTCCACGTTTGCATTGGAAAATCCACATAGAGGGCTAGAACAAGAACTTTAAAGAATCTTAAACCCAGTAATGCGTCTAATGTTAGCTAGAAAAAAAGCCAATCAACACATCAGTGCTAGAAGAATATTTTGTACAGCAATGCTAATATGCACAAGTTAGCGATAACTCTAGCTTATCTAATGGTGAACTGCTACAAGATGTAATTAACAAAGGTATTTGCTCTTAAGATAAAATAAGGAAATGGTTAATGACGATGTCATATGATCGCGGTATTAGCATGACCGTGTTAGTGTGTTGTTTCTAGCCATCAGTCGTTAATAGCGCTGGAATGACGATCCACAGCAGATGATCTCAGCAAATTCTAGCATAACCTATCCTCCCTAGCGAGTTCTTACCAGCCGCCTTCGCTGCAAACGTATGCTCTCTCTCCCTTTCTCTCTCTCTGTCCGTCTGTCTCTCTCTGTCCGTCTGTCTCTCTCTCTCTTTCTCGCTTGGGCTAAAACATGTCCCGATGCTCTACATTTCTCTCCAGAGCTGCATAATAAAGTGTCAGAAACAACACAAATAAGGTTTAATTGTGAATAATAGGAACATGTGAGTCGGAGTGCGGCAGCGAGAGTGGATCATTAGCGAAATGAAATGTTAGCATTTGGCAGCAGCAGCGTTTCTCAGCCCCCCCCCCCCCCTCGTCCTGGAAGAATGCATGAGGAGAGAGAGAGAGTGACAGATGGAGGATTGGAGACGGTCTCTCAGAAGGGACAGGGGGAGCATATGGCAGCTCCGTGGTGCTCTGTTGTGTCGACTGAAATGTATTTCATCATATTTCACCTTGACTTCAGAGCCTCGGCTGTCCAAAACAGCAGCTAGGACACGGGCTTGGGCTCAGACACTTATTCAGTCAGCAGCTACGAAAAGTACAGAAGCGTTTTGGGAATTTTTTTTCTGAAGTACTTGCAGCTTGTTTTGAGGTGATTTCACAGTGCAAACAGTAGTTTTGATTCATTTGGTTTGTGATTGAACCTAATGAAACAAACGACGTGCCACTGAGGGGCGTGTAGCGCTCAGAATGTCCTCATAAAAGACTTTTTGTAAATCGTAAAGAATGTTGCAATGGAAAATGTTTAGTAATTGTAACAATAATTAACAATCATACACAGACAGCAAGACAATTTACTCTAAATAAATCAACACTCGATTCTGTATTTAGATTTATGAATAATATTTTGGCCTTGTGTAGCTTTAACATATTGATATTATGTCTATTTAATTAAATCATATACAATTTGTAAATGTACTTAATTCTATTTAATGACTTAAAGCCAAACTTTAAACTCTATTTTTAATTGTTATTTTTCACGTTAATATTTGTTCAACTCAAATGATTTTTTTTCTTGAGTGAATAATTTTCTGTAAATTTAAATACGCTGGTAAATGAATCTTTTTTTTTTCAATATAGTTTAAAATATTTAGTGTCACATCCAAATTATTATTTTTTTTTTTTCATTTTTATTGGTTTAAATTCTCAAAAACTCGGCATATGTGTAGCGCTACGGCTCGGTCTTTTGGATCAGATTACACCTCACAAAGTAAATCTACAATTCTGTTCTCCATGTGATGAAAACACACCTCGTATTTGATTAAAGTGAATCGATTCAGAGTCAAATTGTCAGGTTCAGGCGGAAGTCGTTTCGGTGAAGATCTTTTCGGTTGATTGATTCACAAGACCATGTGAGATCATTCTCAGAAAGTCCTTCTCACATGTTGTTGTTGGTCTTCCGGTTGCTCCTTGTTCATGGATCTTCAGGTGCTACAACGCGTGCGAGTGGTGGTTCAGCTGGTAAGCTTGTGATCGGACCTTTACGAGTGAGAACGTGTAGTGAGAGCTGGGAATGATGCTGATTTGATTGGATTTTTGAACATTATGATTTTCAAATCTATTCTAATGTGGTATAACTGCTTACATTGAAATGTTGTTGATTGTTTAAATGATAAAGCGATAAATTTGTCCTTTGTTGCTCCACACTCCACGCCAGTAGATGGTGGTATTGTGCCGACTGCTCATGAACTCAAAAAGACAAAGAAGGAGACGAATATTCTCATAAAACATGAGTATTTGCAGAAGATGGAAGAGGTTTGTATTTTCTGCAAATGCTGTGGTATGTTTAGCACTTTTTAAAAAAATTATTTTAGACAATGTAAGGTTTGTAAGTCTGACTAAATGATAAAAAATGAAAGTGAATCAATTCTGAATAGAAAATTGAGCAATTTCAGAAAATTCTCATCATCAATTCACTTAACTGAATCAACTAAACAGAAGATTCAGCTCAGCTCAGCTTGTATGCTGATGTTAAGCCTTGAGCCGTGAGCTGGACCTGCTTAAGGGACTGTTTTGGTGATCTTGTGTACCCAGGGCACGCCCCCTTTTTATTAAAGACGAGATCCAAGTGACAGATTGAACTGTGTTACCGGGTAATACCATCATGCGAGGCAACCAGCTGCACTTCTGGTGTCAGCATCGTCCAAAAATCCCACAAACACGGACGAGATTTCAAAACATCTGACCACACAGGCACAGTCAGGTCTGGGGTTCAACAAGGCCGTCCAGTCAACACTACTGAAGTACAAGAGTCACATTTGCAGAAGGAAAAGCAAGAAGAAAAGCGGACGCTGAAATAACAAGGCGAGTCATGACCGTGGGTCTGACCCTGATGTGTTTTTGAGACTCTGCTTTCGTGAGATGATGTGAGTGTTGAGTCAACATCGGTCATCAGGGGCGGCCCGGCAAAACAGAGCGGCTCACATCAAATAACCCACCAAGAGAGAGAGAGAGAGAGAGGGAGAGAGAGAGGGAGAGGGAGAGAGAGACAGAGAGAGAGAGAGAGACAGAGAGAGAGAGACAGAGAGAGACGGAGAGAGACGGAGAGAGAGAGAGAGAGAGACAGAGAGAGAGAGAGAGAGAGAGAGAGAGAGACAGAGAGAGACGG
>JAAGKR010004047.1:53093-66258 GCA_011419295.1 Clarias macrocephalus | reverse complement strand
CCCTCCCTCTCTCTCTCTCTCTCTCCCTCTCTCTCTCTCTCCCTCTCTCTCTCTCTCTCTCTCTCTCTCCCTCTCTCTCTCTCTCTCTCTCTCTCTCTCTCTTCGTTGGTGTTATTCGAGCCTAATGAGGCTTCACATGGCCTTCAGCGAGCACCATCAAATCAGCCATTACCTCGCGCTCGTTATCATGTTTACAGTGGATTTACAGTCGCGACAGCCCGTCTCTCCATCACTCACCTCTGTCTGTCTCCTTCTCATTCTCACTTTTTCTCACATTCGCCCTGTCTCATTCTCATTTTCTCTAGTTTCTCTATCTGTCTTTTTCCTGTCTCCGTCACTCTGTCTGTCTCATTTCCCTCATTCCATGTCTATTTCTCTTTCACTGTCTTTATTTCTCCCTCTTCCTTTCTGTTCATCTCACTGTGTCATTTTCTCTCTCCCTCGCTCTGTCTCTCGCTCTTATTCTGTCTTTCCCTTTCTCTGTCTCATCTCTCATTCTCTCTTTTTCTGTCTCTTTCAATCTCCTTTTCTGTCTCTTACTCTCTGCGTATTTTTCTTTCTCATTTTTTTCACTTGTTCATTTTTTCAGTTTCTTTTCCTCTCACATACTCTGTCTCCTTCCTTCTCTCTCTCTCTCTCTATCACACTGTCTCTTTTTGTTCGTTTATTTCCTCACTCTTATTCTCTCTCTCGTTCTGTGAGTGTGTATTATGTTATTTAACACTGTGTGTCTCCAGATGGTCCGATAGTTCAGCTCACTGAGACGTTCCCACACAAATTGGGGCACATTATCAGCACCTGCAAAGATTCCAGGGATTAAAATCGCAGTCCAGGGCGAAAGTTTACAACCATAACAGTTTTAATTTTAGATCTAATTTAAAGACACGATTAACAAGGTACTGCACAATTTTGTCCCTAGTTCCCTGTAATGCTGTAGGGACATCGAACACACTGGATGTCTTACATTTGACATTTGAGTTCGTCTAATTTACATTTTTCATTTTGTCCTAAGGCAAGGTAGAGTCTTCCGTTTGACCCTGTGTGGTGTCTTTTTAATTTAGCAGGACTTTATAGATACTTTCCGCGGCGGGGGGGTGGGGGGGTATAGCGGGGGGGGGGGGGTATAGCGGGGTACATTATACAGTACAGTATGTACGTGCAATGATGTAGATTAACTTTCATGAAGGTGTTTTAATAGTAGGAAGGGAAACAAGATTAAATGATTAGATTTTTTTTGCCTAAATCAGGTGTGTATGAATTTGAACTTAAGTTCATTTATCTTGTGTAACATTGCTTATTAAGTCCAGTCTGGCAGTTTGATTAAATTGCAGTGGTTGTGTTTTGGGCTGTAAATACAATACATTAAAAAAAAAAAAAAACTATGCCATTTGAGTCCAACATTAAATACATATTTACATAAGTCAAATTAATCATAGAATTTTTTTTTTCCGTCACCTTATTAACATAAACATATAAATTTTTTTTGTTTCTCTGATCACGTTTTATTAATACACTGTGAGAGGTGGAAAGTAATGAATTATATTTACTCGCATTCCCATAATTGAGTAGTTACAAAGTAACAGTTACAAAGTAGCGCAGATTACTTTTTTGATGTAACAAGTAATCTAACGCTTTAGGTCCACCATGCAAGTACTCAGTTACTTAGTTACTTTTTAAAAAATGTAATCCGTTATTCAGACAATCATTCTTACACACACACACACACACACACACACACACACACACACACACACACAATAATGGATTGGGAAAGTCGTCCTACAAGCCCCGCCCCTGAAGCCCCCCCCCCCTCCGTTATTCCTGCTGTTATACCCCATCTCACCTATGCGGTTTGACTATTGCGAGGACCGACGCGCGGAAAGATGGAAACCTAATCACAGCGCAGAAACTCGTGGTGAATCATGATGAACCGTACTTACTTTTTGAAGGCAGTAATACTGTCAGATAATTTTGGATTAAAAAGTAACATCCCCCAGCACTGCTACTGAGTAAAAAATAAATGAATGAAAATGAAAAATAATAAAAATTGCACCCCGGAAACCACTGCACTGATTGATTGATGGGCTGGGAGAACAAACGCGCTAAACTCACAAGAAGGATGGAGACGGACAAAACAGATGCCAGTGATGCAGAAAGTGAAATGGCAAAGCGTCACACCATATTTAAGCGACCACTTTGATTTCAAGCACAAGAAAGGCGACAGCCTTATTATGCGATGGTGTTCCTTCAGTTAAAAACAACTCGTTTGAGATTTACGTATATCCGCTTGTCTTTTTTGAACTACACTAGAATCCCCCACCCCACCCCCGCTGTTAAAAAAAAAAGTAACTCTGTAACTTTTACTCTGAGTACATTTTTTATGAGCTACTTTTTACTTTTACTTGAGTAGATTTGTATAATGGTAACTTTACTTGTACCTGAGTACAAAATTGTATTACTCTTTCCACCTCTAACTGTGATGCAATGTACTGTTTTATAAGCTGTAAAGCTACAAGGGTGGAGGCGACACTTCTAGCCAAAAAAAAAAAATTGTTATTTCAGAAGGATTATTTTTGGGCTGCTACATGCAAAGAAAACAACTAAGGATATTTGAAATGAGCAAAACCTGGAACGAAATTGCTAAAACACCTCCTTTGAAATGTGGTTGAAAAAAAAAATCATGAATGGATCATTTAAACACTCGGTGAAGTTAAAAAAAATCAACAGCAAAAATCTGAGCCAAGTAAGAACATTCCCACACACACACACACACACACACACACACTCAATGTGGCGAGACCTCTCAGGATTGGGACTAAACAGCTGTGTGTCCGTGACAAAACCACTTGTTAGTGAGAATCGTCGAAAAAGCTTCCAGTTTGCGAGGGAGCATAAAGATTAGACTTGGGAGCAAAAGGAAAAAGGTCATGTGACCTGATGAGTCCAGATGGAGCCTATTCCAGAGCGATGGGCGCGTCAGGGTGAGAAGGGAAGCGCATGAAGCGATCATGCATATAGCGTCCACCGTACAAGCCTCTGGAGACAGTGTTATGATCTGCGGTTGCTTCAGTCGCTCAGGTCGAGACACAGCAACGTTATGGGGCAATAAAATGAAGTCACATGACCACCTGAATGTATCAGGATGCAAATTGTGAAAGCCTTGTTCTGGAAGGATGAAACTCTGAAGATGATTAAAGAATCTCAGGTCAAGTCACATGCGACTTTTTTTTTTTCCACATAAATTTCTGGTTAAAATAGTTGTATTTTTAACCTCATCACATTTTAATTTTAATCATTTACTACTCGAATGCAACGACTACTCTTAAGATTTCAATAATTAATAAGGTTTGAGTATACCATGTGTACACAGATTCACGAACACACATAAAGACACAGGTGTATAGTTAAAGTGTAAGTTGAAAAACACTTAAACATTTTACACGCAGCTCAACAAGTCACGCTTTGTTCTTACTGTAAGTTCATCATTAATTTTCCCTTTCAAGTTCTAGGCATTTTTGGGTAGTTTTTTTTTTTTTTTCTTTTTTTTTTTTTCCCCTCCAGCTCCAAATTTGTTTTAAACGCTTTCAAACGTAAGGAAACCTCTCAAACTACTCCTTCATCGGAAAAGAGCAGGTTCTGTCCTCCGTTCCTTTTGATATTGTAATTAAAATCACCGCAGCCTGCAGGACTAAAACTGTCTGTAACTTGAATGCACTGAAAACAAGATTCCAAAGGGACAGCACACACACACACACACACACACACACACACACACACACACTCAGGCCTCAGCGGGGGAAAGCTTCGGTTTATACCCAAGCTCGCAGCTTAATTAAAGTCGGACCTCTGACTGAGACATTCCTGTGGGAATTCATCTGAAACTGCTTTAATTAGCACTTGATAAAGAAGCGATATGTAGTAAAGGGTGTTATTAAAATGGAAGCAAATCTCGAGCTCTGGTCAGATCGCTACTCGAGATGAGTCACAAGTGTGTGTGTGTGTGTGTGTGTGTGTGTGTGTGTGTGTGTGTATATGAGTTTATTTCTCATGCATGTCTTTAAGGGTCTCTTAAGTCTGAGCATCTGCTCGTCGTTCTGTGTTATTGATGCACACTGAAGCTTTGATGCTAATAGTATAAAAGTTATAAACGCTCAAAAAACTCTGATGTAAAAACAAACCACACACTTGAGTGATAGTGGTTCAGGACATTGTAGCATAATGTCATTTATAAACTCTTTAAACAGTAGTTGTTGTTGTTTTTTTTAAGATTATTACGAGGGGGCGTTCAAGTCAAACCGGGACTTTTGATTGTACAGAATAACAGAACACAGTTCTGAGAGTAAAAACTTTTACATTACTTTATTTCTCTATATAATCCCCTGCTACACTAATGCATTTATCCCAGTGTTTCACTAGTGCTCAGATACCATCAAGAAAAAAATTTTCTCAGTAAACCGGAGCCGTCTGCTCCATGTATGAAACTCTGGCCTCCCAGGAACTCCATCAATGGCCCAAACATGTGGAAATGGCTTGTACGGCGGACGTGACGAAAACCCCCAGCTGAGTTCCTGTAATGCGCAAGTGAAGGATTGTGTGTACCGTTCACACGTACCGTACAGACGCGTCTCTTCTGCAACAAGTTATCTGTCGACTTCGGGGGATCCACTCGATAAACGTTTACTGAAAAAGACTGCAGTGAGCTCCGGGGTCGTCATTTACAGATGTACAGGTGTTCCATAATGTGTTTGTGCCGTTCAAATGTACTGTAGATTTACTGCGGCCAAGAGCAGAGTTGGGCGTAACACGTTACTGTAATCTGATTATTAAAAATTTATGTTCTAATATAATATTTGATAAAGATTATGCAGGGGGCCAATCCGTGGCAGAGGAGCATTTTAGAGCATAACACCGGCCCAACCTGGTGGCCTCGCCCATTCGCCCACCTGCTGAAGGGGGGCGGACGCCTACTGTACATAGGGAGCCTACGTAGTGAGCGAGGCGTGACAACAGGTTGAGGCGCGCGCCCATCATAGGCACACACAGTGAGAGATGTGTTCAAAGTAACTTGAAAGTAAGGTAATTAGTAAAATCTGATTACTTTTTAAATGTAATAATCAGTAATGTAGTCAAATTAAACTTTACGTTTTAAAGTCGTAATTAGTCATTTGTAGTAGATTACTTTTTTTTTTTTGAGTAACTTCCCCAACACTGGCTAAGAGTCTCCGTAAGTCTTCCTATAAATATCGATCGGCTTTACGCCTACATTCACCACAAATTTCATTACAAGTCCCGGTTTGACTCGAACACCCTTTTTTTTTTTTTACTTTTACTTTTTAAAGTAAACTTCAGACACAAGAATTCTTAAATCATCTACGTTTGAGGTCTCAGGGAAACGGGAAGCGATGTACATCTTGTGATGTCTTGTCTGTTTCAACGCATCCGTCCTGTAGGAGTTAAGGGTCCTAACACTTCGGCCGAGGCTTCTGGTCTGTTCCAGAATTAAGGAGCGCAGGTGAATATGCTAAACGCTCCATGTTTAGCCGGAGATCCCCTTCTTTAGTTTCCCCTTATTCACTCCGTGCACAATGTGTGTCGCTGTCACTACGTAGAAATCACATTCCCAGACTCCTGATACAGACCCCCCTTTCAGTAGCAAAGCCTCTGTGTTGTGTGTGTGTGTGTTAGCAGGTGTTTACGTCTAGAGACACTTAAGCACCATTAGTAGAGGTTAGAACTGTTTCTGTTAGACCCTTTAAGCCACTCGAGATTTTTTTTTTTTTGTCCTGTCTTGTTTTTATTGTCTAAAACATTGTCAGAGTTTCCCCTCAAACACTATAAAGTGGTTCGGATCGAAGCGGCACGGCAGGTGCTCGGCCGCCGTGGGCTAACACACACACACACACACACTCGAGCACGCCGAGTAAGAAAAAGAAAGAGGAGCATCCATTCAGGAAGCGCAGATGTATGTAAGATGAAGATCTGCATCGCTGACGTTGCACTGAAGTTTTTTTCTGGTCGCGTAAAGACACAGGCGTACGAGCTGTACTGTTTTTAACTTGTTAAATCATTACGCAACGCGTTTTGTGCGTTTTCTCCACGCTCGTTGGTTTCCTCCCAGTAAACCCTCTCTCTCTCTGGAGCGTGTGTAAGTGTGTGTACGCGTCTCATCCCGAGCAGAATTTCCCCCCCCCTCACCGTTCCCGGGGTCGAACTTATCAGCCTGAAGTCTATCAGAACGGAGCCACGCTTCGAGCATGTTCGAGCCCAACGCGGTCAACCATGCTCATCACGTTTGGGGGCGGAGCTACACATGTACAGTAGCCCCGCCCTTATCCACTGGAGCCAGGGCACACAAGGGTTAGAGTCTGGAATCAGACCATGAAGAAATCGGAACGGTGTGTCTGCACTGCATGAAAGGAACAGGGTGTGTGTGTGTGTGTGTGTGTGTGTGTGTGTGTGTGTGTGTGTGTGTGTGTGTAAATGCCTCATTCTGCTCTTCCATACCAAAAAGTTTGTTTATGTGGAATTTCTCATCCTGTAGCAGTGTTTTCTCAATCCCAGTCCTGGATTTAGTGTGTGTGTGTGTGTGTGTGTGTGTGTGTGTGTGTGTGTGTGTGTGTGTGTGTGTGAATAATAATGAGGTATGTCTGAGAAGAGGTCTTGGATTGTGAAACACTGCTTATTTTATACACTGTTGGTCTGTGTACTGTACTGTATATACTGTATTTATGTTTGTGTGCATACTGTTGTTCTGCTTGCATCTTGTTTTCTCTGTGGGCTCACACTGTTTTGAGATGTATGTGTGTGTGTGTGTGTGTGTGTTTGTGCATCTCTTCTCTTCAGCCCAGACATGAATACTTTAACGTTCCTGTGTACTGATTGGCTGTTGGTGGCTGCCCGTCATGCATGCTGAGCCCCTCCCTCTTGCACAGTGTGCCTGCTGGTCCTCTTCTTCCACCACCGTCCTATCAGAACGCAGCATCTCTGGGTCTCCAGTCTCATCGTCATCACGTGTGTGTGTGTCTGTGTGTCTGTGTGTGTCTGTTGTTCATGCCAGGTTCACTATACCCCCACTGCCACATTCCTGCTCCCTGCTCTTTTTCTCACACACACACACACACACACACACACACACACACACACACACGCACACACACGCACACACACGCACACACACTCTGACACTCCAGTGTACCTCTGTCTACCTGTACCTGTTTGGAATCAGTAAGAGCTCCCCCTGGTGGTCTTTCTTTTCCCCTTCACTTGTGCTCATCTTTCAGATATCACTGTATGAAGTGGTGTGTGTAGAAATTGTATGCATCATGTGTCATGTACAGCTGACTGTTACGTGTGTGTATGGTTTCGTATTAAAAATGAAAATGCTCTTGCACTAAATGCGCTAGCAGTAATCGTGTCTCGCTGTGACATCAGAGCGGCACACGACTGCTAATTTCTCAGAGGAACGACGGAAATGCAGCACCAAACCAACTTCAAAACGTTTCACATTCTCTAACATTTGGTGAGGTCTGTTTGTGTGTTATATATTGTACATGACATGGCTGAATATACAGTATGAAACGGACCTGTTACTCAGTATAATGATGTGTTTCTGAGGTTTGCATGTATTATACAGTATGTGTTTCAGGGTTGCCAGATATGACAGATTTCCATCACCCTATACCATTTAGTCTGATCAGCATTTCTGGACATTTTCTCACAGCGTGTAAACGGATAATGATCATACAGATTGATTGATTTCACACTGAGCCATGTTCCCAATGCGTCCTCAGAAAATCGCGTGAATGCAATGAGAATTTGTACAACATGGCAGCCGTGCTTATGTTAAAACGTGTTAGACGTGGACGAAGCAGGACGCAGGAAGAACTTAATAAGACGTAGTACAGGTGGCATGGACCAGTCAATAGCGTAACCGACAGCTCTTAGGGATTTCATTGCGGTACTACAAACATGACGCAGACGATACAGATTGGATGGTGTTCGGACTATGTTTGTCATAGCGCCCTCTTCAGACTTGCGCTATGACCATGGTAGATCCATGCCACGTTGTAGAAGACCGTATTAAGTCCATATGACGGTTTTCTGGCGCTTAACACATTTCTGGCGCCCACACAGCAGCGTGTCTAGATCACTTTCAGAGAATTTAGTATATCCGTAATACCCAGCGGATCCGATTCTTCACACCATCTTATAAAAGACGCAATGAGAATGTAGTAAGAGTGTGATAAGTGTCTGGTAAGAGGGTGGTGGGATCTAATTGGACGCAGGTTCAATTCAGGAAATTAACAGCAACACGCAAGGCACTGGCGACTAAGTGGTAGGTCTCTCACCTGCCATGTGGAAGAGCCGGGTTCGATTCCCAGCCAGTGCACAAACCCCAGCTACTGGATGCAGTTGTTGTTGCCAAGTTGTTGCGCGGATCGGATAGTTCGCTCTGGTGACCCCTCAACGGGAGCAGCCGAAAGGCCAACAACAATAGATGGAAAATGATAGACGCATTGGGAACCTGGGATGTAGAATCACTCACTCACTCACTCATCAACTGTATCGCTTTATCCTGTATTCAGGGTCGAGGGGGGCCTGGAGCCTGTCCCAGGAGACTTAGACTTAGGGCATGACAGGCATGACCCTGGACAGGGTGCCAGTCCACCGCAGGGCACACACACACAGACACACACTCACTCACACACTACGGGCAATTTGGGAACGCCAATTAGCTTAATCTGAATGTCTTTGGGAGGAAACTGGAGTACCCGGAGGAAACCCACCAAGCACAGGGAGAACATGTACACAGAGACGGGAATCGAACCCGGAGCCTGGAGGTGCAAGGCGACAGTGCTAAACACTACACACCACCGTGCTGCCTGGGACGTAGTATAAACTTGGTAATTTCGTGTTTTATTGCTCTTCAGTATTTTCAGGACGCAGTGGGAACTTCATGCTCTTTGTCGCAGTGTGACGGGGCACTTGGGTGTGATTGAAGATAACTTTTTTAAGCCTGAAAACATGCATAGTAAGCTCATCTTTTTGTAACAGCACATTAAACATAAGGATTTAGTGTCCTGTATATGTGTCACAAATTTTCTTTTTTCTTTTTTTTCTTTTTTTTTTAAAAGGCCAAATAGAACATTTAGGAAAATAGGAAACACAATCTGGCAACCCGTTCCATCCACTTAGCAAATGTACTGTAAGTGTTATTAGAAATGTGAACTATCAGACTATCAGTACAGATTGGGTGGTTTTAACAAATATCACACACACACACACACACACACACACACACACACACACACACAATTTCTCTCTCTTGCTCTCTCTTACACACACTGTTACAGCTCTGTAGAATGTTGTTTAAGCACTTTTGGCCAGTACTCGCTGTTTCCTGAAACTTATCATTATCAAATGTTAATAACTAATGCACATAAATAAACGATTTACATTATTACAAGGTCATGTGTTTAACAACACGTCCTGTTTTTTTGACTCGACATTTGATGTAGTGTATATAATCCTATTAAAATATTACAGTACAAACACACACACACACACACAACAGCAAATGCAACTGACACCCGACACTGGAGAAAGAGTAAAGTGGTGTAGTGTTATCTAAGGTTGATTGAACACTTAAGTGTTAGGAAATCAAAATGAGTGACTTAGCATCTAAAGTTGTATTAGTTTTTCTTTAAAATCTGTTTTGTTGACAAAAACGAATAAAGTCCTGATTATTAAGATTTCTTTTTTTTTTTTTTTAAGTTAACAATGGAACCAGTTCTAAAATAGTTTTTCCATTGGAAGGTGTTGGTTAATTTTCGACAACAGCAGCACGAGACGCTGAATAACGAACCGAAACAAGAAAAAAAAAAAACATGCTAGTTGACAAATGAACATGAGGTCATTATGACAATGATGTCATCAATGAGAGACATGAAGCCACGCCTCTTTATTCCCGGGTTAAGATTCAACATTCACCATTAATCCCAGAAGGAAATGATACAGTTGCTCATTGTTCGAAAGAAAGAAAGGAAACGCACCAACACAAATACAATCACAAGTAAATCTGGGAAAAATAAAAACTCCTGCGTGAACGTGAAGTGCGATAGTATCCGGGGGTGAGTGTGAAAAATAAGACTAATAGTAAATTCACAGTGTACCAACAGTGATAAAGTGAGTGTTGCTTGTGAATCTGGATCAGAAGTGCGTAAGTGTGAAATGTGCCAGATTTGTTTGCGATATTTCATGAGTCATGATTTAACGAGGATTGTTAACGAATGCAGTGAAATATTGTGATATGAGGAACTGAGGAGTTTCCTTTCAGCTTAGATTTTCTTATGTTTTATTATTACAGTTTAAAATATCACTATTATTGCTGTGGATCCAACACAAAGATCAAAAGTAAAAGTTAAATAATATGTGATGAAATGAAAATGATGATGATGATGATGATGATGATGATGATGATAATTAAACATTTGTGTAACTCATTACCACCAGATCTCTGATTAAGTGCTTTATTAACTGCAAAGTAAAACCTATAAGTTAGAGATCAGTGTAACACGTTACAAAGTAACGCATTAGAGTACATGGAGCACTTTTTTCATGTAACAAGTAATCTAACGCGTCAGGTCCTCCATTTAAGTACTCGGTTATTTAGTTATATTTTCAAAAATGTCATCCGTTATTCAGACAATTTATGTAATTCATGAGCCAATTTGTAGGTGAGACAGAGGTGTTAGTAGTTAACAGATTATGGGCCAAACTTCGCTGAGTGATGATGGTAGAATAATTATAAAGGTCTCGACTAAAACAACATGCATGAGGAAGCACAAAGGAGTTTTCATTTTCTGCAGTGGAAAAGTCCTCGAACTAGTTACTTTTATCAGAAAGTAACGCAGTAATGTAACGGATTACTTTTTAATGACAGTAATTTTGTAATGTAATGAATTACTTTAAAAAGTAACGTCCCCCAATACTGTCAGAGATATGTTTAGGTATGTTTCCAAAAGTGTGTGTGTGTGTGTGTTTTTTTTTTTTTTTCGATCTTTGTTTTGGCTGGCGCTTAAAAAGCCAATTTGATTTTTTCCCCCTAATGTGACCTCATAGAAGAAGACCCCACCCTTTCCCTGGCGTGTTGTTTTTTTCTGCAGTTCTCTGGTGATACATGGCACAGCAGTAACTCATTTTCACCTGGGGAGGCACTTTGGATGAGCTCTTGTTAAAAAAAAAAATTTTTTTAAGTTAAATATGGGAGTTTCATTGTCGGCTCTAAAATGAAGGTTAAAGAGGCCCTAAAAATCTCAACAAGGCAGGAATCTGTATTTGGTTTAATCCCTGACTGGAATGTGCTGACTGGTATGACCTTGTTTTGTAAAATGAACGGCATATGGGAGGGGCACTAAGAGGATAAAACATTTGATTTTCGATTTAGGCTGATAAAAAGCTGGTGGATTTGCAGTACGTCTGATGATAGACACGCCTCACATTGTACTCTACACTCTTAGACTTTTTCTTTGTTTGGGAAAATTTCTTAAATTTAAGTTATTTCCCATCAGTTGTCCTGTTCATTACTTGTCCTTGGCTAAAAATGTTAATAACATGATCACGGGGCAGCATGATACCTACCCCAATGGGCCTCTATTAATGCTAGTTGCAGTTCCCAGTTTTGACCTCTACAGTAGGTATAATGAGTCCACGGAGCTGAATGAGTCAGTAAGCAGGTTGCATTATGATTATTCGATGTCTAAAAGAGTAGATCAATGTAGTCCATCTGTTAAAAATCAACAGTTTCAAAAATCTTTAGCCACTCAAAGAAGTTAATGAGTATTTAACGGAAAACGTATGGAGTTTTTAAGAGGCTGTTTTTATACCTATGGACAACCCACAAAATGTACAAATTGCCTGGAGGATATGGAAAGTATGTTAATATCAAACATTTTAAGCCATGGCCTCATCACAGGGGTAATCGTTGGCTGAGAAAACGTGATTGGAAAACAAGGACCGTCCACTGGGTTGTGTTTGGATGGGCCATTTTTTCCGTCTATCAGTCTGATAATGAGGGTGTAGCTTGGTGAACATGGGTCCAGATGTCAACTCAAGTCTAATGTTGGCGTCCTACCCTGGGAGAACTGTGGAAATCTATAAAAGTTAAAAAATATTCCTTGATCAATGGACCTCAAAAAAAAAATTCATGGTAAATGTATAAAATGTAAACCTTTCTGTTCCCTGTTTTGGTCGTACCAGTCAAAGGTATGAACACATTCTAATCCCATGGTCTTTTCTGATTTTTATTTCTTTCAACATTATAAAAGAAGGCTGAAGGCGTCCAAAACCTCCTTTGAACAGTTTGAATATTGAGATGTTTGTGCTACTTTTGCCCTGTAAATCCTTCATAACGGCTCTAATCAGAGGTTCTGTTTGTTAATTGCTGATTTCTGAGGATGGTGACTCTAAATGAACTTGCAGCAGACGTACGTTTTGGTCTTGCTTTCCTGGGAAAGTCTTCATGAGAGACAGTGTCGTCATGGAGCTTGATGGGTTTTACAAACACACTTACAGACAATACTGTCCTCGTAAGAACTGTTCCAGAAAGGCTGACCTACATGTCTTTAAATAACAACTGTTTTTATTGTTACTTAATTACCTGATCCTAGTATATGCGTTATTTCATAATCCAGTATTTTATCTAGTATGTAGAAAATAAGTCCAAACTTTGGACTGGTACTGTAGACCTTCGCTGTTCTGCATGTCACTGGCCCTTGCTGAGGCTCTGGAGTCGCTTTAATGCGCTTCGCTGATGCATCGAGGAGCTGCAGAGCTCAGCGGGTCATGAATGATTCAGCACTTTTTAGCGAAGGAAGCACATGTTCAGTGCCAAGCGTTAAAACCCTGTCTGAGTGAGAGCGAGAGGCAGCGAGGATGGAATCGATCTGTGGAAATGCGTTGCTGATCCGCCGGAGCTGACTACACCGAGTGCGAAGGGACCAAGATTCAACTGCTGAGTCGCTTAAAGTCGGAGAACTCTTTTAAGATTAATAATGATGTGATGATAGCGTATTGAGGAAAATCAAGTATCTACAGGGTGCTGGTGGGGGGGGGGGGGGGGGGGATTATTGGCGTGCGGAAATGATAAAATTATGATTCAAATGTT
>JAAGKR010004047.1:0-53073 GCA_011419295.1 Clarias macrocephalus | reverse complement strand
ATTATTGGCGTGCGGAACTGATCTCATTCTGATTCTCATGTTGATTCTGATTCAGATTAATTTTTTTTTCCTGATTGTTATTCCAGCTCTGATTTGATTTTTGTTCTTCAAATTCATTTTGATTTCCATCCACTTTCCGACGTGCAACTCGCGTCTCACATTTCCATGTGACGGATGGATTCCTGAATCGAGAACCCGGCAGATTAGCTGGGTTCGCCTTCGGGCTTTTAGACAGAGACGCCTCTTCTCATCGGTCACTTTTCTCTTTACTTTGTGCTTGACGCAATGTGTAGGATGCCAAAGTAAGTGCGATGTGTGTTCTGTGTCTCACCAGCCCACGTGTGTATCCTCTAATCACTCCTCCACGTGTGTTTTCTACACTCTTAAGAAAAACGGGTACTAAACCGGAACCTTCCTTGTCCCTACTTCTGTACCTGTCCACAGTCAGATCACATTCTTAACTGTGTCTGTATCTTCAATCTTTTAAAAAGAAAGTTACACTACAGCACAGTGAATACACGGGGAACAATACAGTGTAGTACCCTTTTTTTTTTTGGCCCTGAGAGTGTTGTCATTTCATTTCACGTCTCCTCCTCTCTGCCACTCTTTAATCGTCCCTCTCTCTAAGTTACTCAGCCGTCTCTGAGTCATGCCGCATGCCCACGCACTGTTTATTTTTGGATCATTTAAAGAGAAATTTCAGAGCGTTCTGTTTGATCACGTCTTTAGTTACACGCTGGTCAGAAAAATTTCATTGCGTGTCTGAGTGTGTGTGTGTGTGTCCTCTCCTGACATTCACTAACCCCTTGTTCCTGGAATTTAGCAGTCTCAGGTAGGTGATTTAAGTCTCTAAAGTTAATCTCCAGTCTAATCCAAGTGTACCAGAGCTGTGTTCCTGTGCTCAGCATGCTTCCTAGTTTATACACACACACACACACACACACATCCTGTGAACACATACAGTATACAGTATGTAAGTATTCATATTTAACCTGCAGTATGAGTGATGCTACTGAATCTGCTACAATGATTCCATTGTGATAGCAGCTTCATTCGGTAGGAATGTGACAAACTTTTCTTGAATAATTTAAGTACATTATTAGCCCATTTTCCATATTCTACCCATGTTCAATTCAATTTTGTTTGTATAGCGTTAACAATTATGTAAGTTTGTATGAAACCTAACCTTGAGAGGTTTCTTCCTAAAAATTAGGAAGAAAGGAATTTTCTTTCTAGGAATTAGGATTTTTCTTAATTAGGAATTTTCTTCCAAGGAATTAGGAATTTTAAAAAAAAAATAGGAAATTTCTTCCTAGGAATTAGGATTTTTTTTTTTTTTTTTTTTAGGATTTTTATTTATTTATTTTTCTAGGAATTAGTTTTTTTTTTTTAAGAATTTTGTTCCTAGGAACTAGGAATCTTTTCTTTTGTTTTTAATTAGGAATTTTCTTCCTAGGAATTATGATTTTTGTTTTTTAATTAGAACCCATCCTCATTTGGGTGATAATGGATATATTCACACTAAAGTATCATACACTCTTCGAAACATTTCAGTTTGCTTTTAAATTGACACATTGATCCAAATCATAGTCCATACTGTATATAAAGTACACCGATCAGCCATAATATTATAACAACCTGCCTAATATTGAGTAGGTCCCCACTTTTGCCACCAAACCAGTAATGCACTGTGTGTTCTAACACCTGTCTATCGGAACCAGTATTAATATTTTTTATATTTTATTAGATCAGACTACACGGGCCAGCCTTCGCTCCCCATGGTCATCGACGACCCCGACCCTGTGACCTCGGGTCACCGGATTTTTTTTAAAGTTGCTCTGACCCAGTCGTCCAGGCATCACAATCTGGCCCATAACAATGCTGGAATTGAGTGGTATATCTTATGTAGGCTTTTTTCTGAAGTTGGAATGGACAAGCATCAGGATTTAAGTGACTTATTGACTTGTTGGGTGATGGCTTTGTGATGGCTAGACACCAGGATCAGAGCAAGTTCAAAACTGAGTATTGTGGGACGATCCCAGGCTGCAGTGGTCAGGACGTACCAAAAGTGATCCAAGGAAGGAAAACCGGTGAACTGGCTCACTGAGACACATGGGGAGTGAAGTCTGTAGTCTGCTCTAATAAAATATAATAAATATTAATGCTGGTTCTGATATAAAGGAAAACACAGTACATTATATATTTAGTGGCAAAAGAGTGTGTGTATAGAAGGGAAGTAGAAAAAAAGTAATCCGAGGCTCGTCCCGTGTTAAAGTATTGGAACACAGCTGTGGTGTGGAATGTAATGTGTGTGTGTGTGTGTGTGTGTGTGTGTGTGTGTGTGTGTGTGTGTGTGTGTGTGTAAATCTCAGATAAAACCTGCTGCTGTTCTTTCGCCCTCTTCAGGAAGCAGAGACCCCTCGCAGCGTTCTGGAGGAGATCGGACTCACCTAAACGGACGAGAAGGACACGCCGTCTTTAACACACACACTTAATGTTTGTCTGTTTAAAGATGTAGCACACACACACACACACACATATCGTATTGGAGATTGACAATACATCTGTCATCATTTTTTCTCTCTGTCTGTATGCTTTAAATGACACACACACGCACACACACACACACACACGCACACACGCACACAATGTAGCACTGTACAGCTTCATCAGGAAAACACCCCTGACATTTCCTTAACTTAACTCAGCCTTAAGATCAGCTCAAGTTTACACTCTGTACTCGATGACGTCATCGATCATAATTGTTTTGCTTCTACACATAAACAAAAGAAGAAAAAAAGCAAAGCATCACATTGTAGGCTACATATTGCCTGTAAAAAAAAAAGTATTTCAGTGCTCTTTCAACATTATTTTGAATTACAGCACAGAACCAGAAAGGGAAAAATTTAATAAGGTGCCGCACCGAGCCGAGAGATCCTTTAGGCAGGTACATGCAGATGGTCATGCACCTCAAAATGTAATTTAGATATGTGATTTATGAATTTCCGCCTTAAGAAGTGAAAATTTCACGGAAAAATTTATATACGAAAATGCTTCGTAAAAAACAACCCATACGAGCCGAACCGAACGCCGGCTAAGTTGCACCGTTTTGTAAAAAGAAAAACGTCAGTGGAAAGTTTACAAATTTTACGTAATTTTTAAAGAAAGAGTCAACCCATGACAACAACGTTGCCTTCAGTAAGCGTTCAAAAGCTACGTGATTTTTCTCATGTTTTTTTTTTTTTTTTTTTTTTAGTGGGTAATATTTTTGGGTAGCTGTAACGGATTATCTGCATTTACATTATTTCTCCAAAATGAATTAAATTCGTACACCGAGGTTCCTCTGTATATATTTCGATATCACGACCTAATTACTACATTATAGTGAATTCACTAAAGGGTTCAGCTTGTGATTATCATTTTTCTAGCAGAACTTAAGACAGCTGAAGTTTATCATAATTTCTTATGTTTGATTGGGTAGGATGCAAAAAAAGAGAAAGAAAGAAAAAAAAAAGTCATGCTCATGCCTCTACCTCAAATCTCTTTATTATCAATTTACAGTTTTATCAGTTTGTTAAAGCAAAAATGCTCTTTTTTTTTCCTTATTTTAAATAATTGTTCTTTTTCTTAATAAATATTGGTACAGGGATTTTTATATACTCTATTCGGATTAGTGGCACTAATTCTTTCCCATAAACACATCATGGTTCTGTGCTTTAACAAGTAAATAGCGAAAGCCCCGAGAGAGAGCAGCTTAAATACTTTTTCTAGGCGCAGCGGCCTTGGAGAGAACAGCACATGAAAGAGTTAATTTAACAGCAGGAGATTTGAGAAAGTACATTTTGGAAATAAAAAAAATAAATAAATAAAAGAAACGAAAAAATTATTACTACTACAGAAAAAAAAAAGACAAGGAAAGAGATTTATTCACAAAACCAAAGAGTTTATCATTTATGTTTTCTATCGGTTTTACATGCCGTATAAGCAGCAGGGTTGCAGGTCCGAGCAGGAAGCACAAGAGACGCTGAGCGTTCCCGATCCGCCAACATCGACGATGATTCACTGTGTTAAACTACTGATTGTCATGTGACACCTGAATGCTGTAACTTGTTCAGTTCTAAAGCAGCACTTTGTCATTTTTAGATCACATGGAGTGAATTCGAGTTGGAGAAATTCCTCATGCACACTTTGCAAAATGACAAACCGCTCCTTCAAATGACGTCATACACATTCAGACATTTATAATCACGGCTCACTTTGTCGTTTTTATGTCACATTCGGGCGTACTGTATGTCCACGGTATATTCCACTCATATCATCGATCACTGATATCCAGTAAACCTGTAATGCTGTGATTTTTGCTATATCTGGCCTCTACGGCCCACAGGATCCTCCTTCGTTCCCCTCCGTTCCCCCGACCGTCCCCACACGTTGTGGTTCAAAGTGAATCCGTCCTGCTGTGTTTGTGGCTCAACATGGAATAAAAATTTGTTTACACATATTTAAAAGTGGTTCGTGAGTGCGTCTGATTTCATCTTGTAATCTCTTCATATCTTATAAGTGAATCTCTTTCAGCCGTTCTTCAATGTAATTATTTGTATAAAGCTACAAATGGCGTTCAGGTCAAACCGGGACTCCTGATTGGTTTAGTGCTTGGATACCGTCAAGTTAGAAAGTTTTCCCAGTACACTGGAACCACTGGAAAAATTACATCATAAATCACGGTATGAGTCCCGGTTTGACTTGAACGCCGCTCATAGAAACTGAGCATGTTCAATTCAAATACAGCTTTTATTTTTATTTAACCCTTGTTGTCGAAAATATGCATCTGAATAAATTAAAGGTGTGTGTGGATTCATTTTACTTCACCCATTTGTTTTCCTAAAACTGGTTTCGCAGGGACGGTGCAGGGTGTACACTACACTGTGGTAATAACCAGCGTTACCAGTGAATTCACTCATCGTCGGCTACACCGCTTTTTGTCCAAACAAACGTTCGTTGAGGTAAAAAACGCTTTATCCTGTATTAAGGGTCACGGGGGGCCTGGAGTCTATCCCAGGAGGCTTAGGGCACGAGGCGGGGTACACCCTGGACAGGGTGCCAATCCATCGCAGGGCACACACACTCACACACTACACTAATTTGGGAACGCCAATTAACCTACATGTCTTTGGGAGGAAACCGGAGTACCCGGAGGAAACCCACCAAGCACAGGGAAGAACCTGCAAACTCCATGCACACAGAGACGGGAATCGAACCCGGACCCTGGAGGCGCAAGGCGACAGTGCTAACCACTATTAAAACACCTGATTAAAACATTTGATCGAAAATGTTCATCTTATTCTCATCCAAACCACTTTAACCTGCTTTATAGTTGCTGTAAACATGACGTGTACAGGTTAATCAACATTCTTCCCCACACTCCTGACAATCTTAGGATCCGGTCCAAGGTTGAAAAGTGCTGTCGTGTTCAGCCTGCTGGAGATTTTTACAAGCCTGTCCTCCAGTGGAGCGTAAAACGTGAGCTCATTTCTCCCGTGTCTTCCCAAAGGACACGCTCACAATATCCTGATGTTCATGGGGACGTTCAGTCGTCCCGCTTCCTCCGGATTACTCTCATAAAAGATCGACACGATGCAGCGCTGCTTTATTAGTCCTCTGGAAATAAAAAACAACCCCCCCCAAAAAAAGGAGTGAAAAGCCTCATTATGCCCTCAGGGATGCGGTGAGAAAGTGTAAACTCCGGTAATCAGTTTAAGTCTGAATGGGTTTTTTTCCCTTTTGTTTCGTTTTGATGTAACATCAGTCTCGTTTCCTGGCTCACGTACTGCAGGTTCGACAGTAATAAGCAGCGTTATTCAGTTTGTAGAAACTTCACCTCTAATACCCGCCTCTGAAGCCCTCCTGGGAAATTTAGCTGCAAGATTGATTCTCTCCCGCTTTAATATCCACCTTCTCATCATAATCCTGACATTAAACTCAAATTGGTTTCCAGAAGGAACTTTTCCTAAATGCAAAAAATGAATCATCTTTATACACTCAGGCCAAAAACTTTCACACAATTAACGTTCACATGAAGCATCAGAATGTGGGGGAAAAACATGACCTCAGTGACCTTAGTATTGTTCTCGGGTGCCGGACTTTAACTGTCCCGTTTCTGCCACCCCGTGTCCACTGGTCCGTGTTCTCGAATGATCTGATTGCATCCCGGTGTGGTCTTCTTCAAACACAAACATACACACACTATGGGCAATTTGAGAACACCAATTATGGCCATCTCCTTGTCTTAGGACTGTGGGAGGAAACCCATCAAGCACGGGGGGAACATGCAAACTCCTTGCACACGGGCGGGAATCAAACCCGGAACCTGGAGGTGCAAGACGACAGTCAGCTTCTAAGCCACCGCCCTGCTGCGTTCTAGTCCTAATGGGTGGTTATTTGGTGAATTATTTGTCGCTTCGCACTCCCAAGGTCCAGGTTCGATTCCCGGATTAATGGGTTTCCGCCAGGTTGGGAAGGTCCCAGGTTCAAAGCCAACAACCACCAGTTGGTCCCTTTAACTGCTCAGATGTACGATGAGATAAAAATGTACGTCGCTCTGGATAAGGAGAAAGAAATAATTACACTGTGAACATTTTTATCCTGATCCAGGAGGAGATCGGGTCGGGACACGCATCCTCTTTTTGGTTCTGGTGGCTGAGGGTCCTGCAGCACACAGCGTACAATACAAGCTCACTGTTACTGTAATTTATAATTACTCGAAGACGCATACCAATGAGCCACACACCTCCAGGATCACGTGTTTCCACTGAACCACAAGACGCCAACCGACCGCATCTTTTCGAACCGCTCGCTCACGCCCCGTTAGGGGCAGAGTCACACACTCGGAGGACGGCGCTATCCGCTCCTTCCGCATGCGTGAGCTCACAGACACCCCTGATTGGCTGTAAAGCCGTGATTAATGTGGGAGCACTAAGTACCTCTCATCCCTCCCCTCTGAGAGAGCTCAGCCAATCAGCTCCCTCTAGACCTCCGAAAGGTTACAGCATCACCCGGGAATCGAACTGGCGATCTCCGGTTGATAGGGCGAGCGCTGCACCACTGCGCCACTCGCCACATCCAACCTTTTTCTATTATGCTTATTTTCTATGGGGTCTTGGAGAGTGCTTTAGGGCACAAGGCAGAGTACATTCTGTATGGTGTACCAACCCATGGCTGGGCACAAGCACACACACACGAAATCATACACTAAAGAGAATATGGAAACACAAATCAGCCTGTTTTTGGACCGAGTATCATTGAGTAAATAATCATTTAAAACACAATAAAAGATGAAAACACAATAATCAAATATAGTTGCAAGCAACGATGAAGGGTCCAATCACCCTGTGCCATCGCCACCCCGGGCGCACCGCACAACCTGCACACGTCACACACTATACAGGGCTAATGTCAGTTTGGCCCCTAAATATTTATTGTGTGTGTGTGTGTGTGTGTGTGTGTGTGTGTGTGTGTGTAAACATTTGTAATATGGGTGTATGTATGTGTGCATGTGTGTGTGTGTGTGTGCGTGTGTGCGTGTGTACGTGTAAACATTTGAAATATGGGTGTATGTATGTGTGCATGTGTGTGATGTATGAGACTGTTTGTGTGTGTGTGTGTGTGTGTGTGTGTGTGTGTGTGTGTGTGTGTGTGTGTGTTCAAATTCAAATTTTATTTGTCACATACATGTTACATGTTACATCCATACAGTACATGTTAGTGTGTGTGAGAGTGAGGGAGAGAGGTGTGTGACGTGTGGATGCGTCAGTCTGTGCGTGACGAGTAAATGTGCTTGTGTTTGTGCTTGTTTGTGTGTATGGTGTGTGAGTCTTTGTGTATTTACATTAGTGATGTGTGTGTATGTGTGTGAGATGTGTTTGTGTGTGTGAGTGTTAACATTTGTGATGTGTATGTGTGTACAATAGGCCGCAGATGCTGGAAGAAAAGCTTCATACTATGATATTCCTGAACGTGATATCACTGAACGTGTCACTCAATATAATGCCACACAGAAAGTTATTAATCATTTTTCGAGGTACTTTTAAGATTTCATTATCACGGCTGACCCGTTTGAGATCAAAAATCCCTCCGCAATTTTGCATCCTCAATGTCTTTAGATCTCATCGGCCCGGTTTGGTGACGATCGTATAAGTTCCCTAGGAGGAGTATATCAAAATCCATCGGGTGCGTTTTTGCGAACGACCCAAAATAACCGGCCTCCTGTTGATTTGAGCCCAGGACATGCAGCGCGAAAGTTGTTCAGCTCAGTGAGCTCTAAATGTGTACCGAGTTTCGTGTGCCTACGTGAAGGTGTGTATGAGCTAGGCAGCGAATTCTCGTGTGCGGGCCCCTGAGGGCCCCGGGCCACGCGACTTTCAGGCATCCTGATGGCATCAGATTCCAACCTGAGCATGTTAAGACCCCTGAAAAGTCCAAAAGGGTGGGGGAAAAAATAATCCTTAGGAAAACAAGAGGGTCCTGCGCACTTTATAGTGCTTGGGCCCTCATTATTACAAACTTGGCAGCACTGAGACGTGCGTACGTGTACTCTTGAGATTAGAGATCGAGTACTTTTATTAATATCAAAGGGAATTTATTCACAGCAGCCAGTTCACAGATTATACAACAACAACATTGTGCGACAAGGTGAAGAAGAATATTAAGGCTAGGTTCACTCATCTTCAATACATCTTATCCTGTACAGGGTCTTACACACGCACACGCTACTGGCAAATTTGGGAACACCAATTAGCCTAATGCACATGTCTCTGGACTGTGGGAGGAAACCCGAAGGAAACCCATCACGCTTGGAGAGAACATGCAAACTCCATGCACACAGACCCAGAGGCATGAACTGAACCCGGACCCTGGAGGTGCGAGGTGACACTGCTAACCACTAGACCACAAGAGTAAACCTGTGATGTACTGTTTACTGTATATAAAGGTGCAATAATGATTAATAATAATATTAAAACAATACTATTTTATTTAGAGGTGGGAATTCAAGTACATCAGCAAGCTGAAATATTAATAAGAGAGAGAATAAAAGGACATGTGATGCGTTACATAGTAACATTAGAGCGTTGTACATGGAGCACCTTTTTGATGTAACGAGTAATCTAACGCGTTAGTTCCGCCATTTAAGTACTCTTGTTATTTAGTTATATTTTCAAAAATGTATTCTGTTATTCAGACAGTTTATGTGATGCGTGACTCAGACAGCGGTCATTCCGTTAGTGTGTGTTTATGAAAGTCGTCCTACAAGCCCCGCCCCTGATAACCCGCCCCCTTCTGTTATTCCCGCTGTTATAGCCTTATCTCACCTACGCGGTTTGAGTCGCAAGTGATCGCCCGATTAACGATGTTAACCTAATCACTCGCGGTGAATCATGACCAACTGTACTCACGGCCACCGCGCGAAACCGCGTAGGTGAAATAAGGATATTAGTAGTTAACAGATTATGGGCCAAACTTCGCTGAGTGATGATGGTAGAATAATTATAAAGGTCTTGACTAAAACAACATGCATGAGGAAGCACAAAGGAGTTGGGTGTGAGTACTGTACGTCTAGGAATTATGTGATTGTCTGAGAATCCATTGCAAATTAGAGAACATTAAAGAATGATGAGACGGCTTAGTGGTTAGCACTACCTCTAGGGTCTGGGTTCGATTCCCACCTCGGGGTTTGTGTGTGTGCATGGAGTTTGCAGGTTTCCTGCGGGTACTCCAGTTTTCTTCCCCAGTCCAAAGACATGTGGGGTAAGCTAATTGGCAACCCGACGTCTAAAGAGACTACCATAGAAATGACAGATTTATCTCAGAGTCAGAGGGGTATCAGTCACACGGTGTTCAGGCTGGACCAAAATGCATTACCCTGCAATTTGTTTAAAGTTTAAAGGCCGCCTGTGAACAGACAGAATAAAGATGAGGATGAATTAATGAGTAATGAATGACGGAATATTCCTGAGCTTTAAGAGGCAGTTTCTCCTTAAGAACAACGAGGCACGTTGAGTCACAAGTCACGATTTGCTCCGTCGATTCCATTCCCGCACACCAGAGGGCGCTGTTTCCGCGGCGCACTGTCGAGTAAACCAAACAAGGAAGAACTCCCACGGTGACGTTGCCTATTACGCATCAGGCTGGACGCGCACTTCCGTACTACGCAGTGCTCGACGGAAGTGCGGAAGCGTAGCTTTGGAGAGCGCGCGCTGCGTCTCGCCGTGCGCACTGCGCAGGACGCTAGTGCGCGTCGCCCTACGTGGAGGAGGCGGGACCAATGGCCTGCGCCATCCCGTTAGCAGCAGTCGGGGTAACCAGGTTTGCCAGAGCGTTGACGAAGAAACGACAGCGAGGATGTTTAAAAGTTGGGGAACGTGGTTAGGAATCGAGTCCACATCCGGACACGGAGGAGGAGAAGAAGAAGCTTTGCAGGAGGAGGAGGAGGAGGAGGAGAAGAAGAAGAAGACACCCGGAAGTGAGGAGGAGGAGGACGAAGTAAACAAACGCGAGAAAATGGCAGAAAACCAGGCGATTCTACAGCAAGCTAAAGGCCTGAGCGGTCAGTTCGCATCTGCTTTTTATTTCCATGTGTATCCATATATTTTTTTAAATGTTTATTTATGGTGCTCGTGTTGGCTTAATTCTTGCTTAGCTCTTTAAAAACCCTGATAGAGTAAGAAAGGGCATCCGGAAGTGCTAAAAAGTGTTTAACAAAACGAAAGAATAAGGATATTAAACTGTTAAACTCTTTGTCTTTTATCAGGACGCGTAAACCGCTTTAAAGGTTCCCTAAGTGATCCAGATTAAAGTCGCAATAAGCAAACCTGTTGGCCCCCCTGGGACACCTTCCATGAATGTTTGATAACAATCTAGTCACGTGCAGAGTCGCTCAGTTGTGTCAGAGTGTGATAATTACAGTCCGCTTTAATCATGACACTCGAATGGTCTCTTTCTCTGTGCCCCAAGGATACATCCTGAACTTCGCGAGCAGCGCGACGAAGAAGATCACAGAGTCGGTGGCGGAAACCGCGAGCACCATCAAGAAGACCGTGGAGGAGGGGAACATCGACGGCATCCTCGACAAGGTGCGGATTTACAACCGGATCCTCGGAATGGGATCCGTGACTTGCTTTAGGGTTTGGCGCTCGGGATTGATTGTGTTTGAGATGTGAGGAGGTGGCGTGTCGTTACGGTGGCGACGTCGCACTTGGAGCGGAGTTCAAAAGGAAGAATGTCAACCATCTCGGAGACGATGAAGGGGGAAAAAAACAATCAGGTTTTGTGAGTCGCTTCCGAAAACAAAAGAAGAAGGAGAAGGAGAATGTATTTGTTTTTTCACTCACACAAATTGTTCTTTGTTCATGAACAACTTATACAGTCTGGTTGCTAAGTATTTGGCCTTTTGTACACCGCCACAATGGGGTTTAAAAAACAAACAAAAACAAACAATTAATGAAATCAAGGTGAAACATAGACGTGCAGCTTTTAATGAAAATATTGTATGACGCATGTAGGAATTATAGTCATTTTCTCCGGTTTCAAAAAGAACTCGACGGAAAAACCTTATCATAAATACTGGGATTGTTTGGAAGTCTGTGGATGTTTTCACATTAGGACGCCTTTAGAGTCTGGGAGATTTTGCTGTATAGCTCATGTACACGTATGTGTAACTCTGTATACACTTCTAGATCTCATTGACAAATTTTCACTTTACATGCCATGGGCTCAACTCGGCACAAAGTCAGTTATTTTGGGTTGTTTACAAAACGCACCCAGTTGATTTATGATATACTCCTCCTAGGGGATTTATACAATCGTCAGAAAATCTGGTCCACATGATCACAAGACAATAAGGACGCAAAATTGCGAAGGAATTTTTGATATTTGAAATGGCTTAGCCGTGGCGAGGCCTTAAACTTATGGCAAAAAGTGGATAACAACTTCCGTAGTCATATATAATTATATAGTTATATAATACATAACAATAGTTATAATACAAGTGCCTGCAACTTTGTTCATATGGAATTTAATTTCATTCTCCTAAGTGTATATCAAAAAATGTAGAACGCCCTCTGTTGAATTTTGAGAAAAACTAATGATTTTTTTTAAGGGCGATATTTTTATTATAATTTTTTTAATAATAGAAGCGCATGGTCCATTTACATATCAAAGTAGCATATCTACTGCATATCTCCTCTTTCCGTGCCGATTGCGATCTGTTACCTCAAGCTCGGCCAAATACACATGTGAAAACCCCATTAAAATTATTTCAGTAGTTTTTTACGTGACGCCTGCACAAACGGACAGACGAAAATTCCAAAAAACATCTTGATGTGTTCTATTACTCATCTTGCCCCCGCCCCGTCCAAATTATCATTTTGCAAATATCTTCAACATACAGACACGATAACGTTACAGTTTTATTGTTATTGTATTAATTATGTCATAATGGTAACCCCAACACACTTAATATGACATCATACGATGAAAGCATATAAAAGACCTGGAAGCTGGAAAGAAAAGCATCACGCTATGATATCATTCAGTACAATATCATTCAGGACATTATTAGTTGATTTTCGGCATAAGTTTAATTAAATTTAAGACCTGTTGTAACTTAACAGGTCCTAACGGCGATGGCGCAGGTGCTTGGTCCCGCTCAACGTTGCTCGCAACTATATTTTTCCATTGTAGGTCACAGGCAAGTCGTATAACCAATTCACTGGCTAGTTATCCTACTGGAGTCTGGAGCGCCGTCCTGTCAGTTTTGCAGCGTTTGATTGGATCATAGCGTCTACTGACAACCACGCATACCCGTGCCATATCACTGCCTCCGGCATGTTTAACAAATGATGTGGAATGCTTTGATGCTTCGGAACACGAGCCCTTCATTTCCTTCTCCATGTTCTTTTCTCATCCATTTATTCCTGTAAATGATTATCTTGTGTCAGAACAGTGCAGTTTTTCTTCTTTTTAGTCTAATCTAATCACTAAATCCTTCTAGACTTTTTAAATTTTTATTTTTATTTAAAATCTGGACTATCTGTTCCTGAGTGTTATCAGAGGCTTACATCTTTAGGCATGTAAATTTCCTGTATGTACATGCTTGAAGGTGTCTCTTGATGACACTGATACTCCTGTCACTTTCAGAGTTCCTTGCGTTGCTACTTTTTCGGTTGTTGATTCAAACACTCGTAAAGCTTTTGCGGTCTCTCTAATACATGGTACGCTCAAGTCAAACTATGACTTTTTGTAAAATTTTTATTTTATTTTATAGTTATACAGTATAGTAGACCACAATAAAAAAAAAAACTCCTTTTATGTCTCTATATAATCCCCTGCTACACTAATACACCTACCGCAGTGTTTCACTCGTGCTTGGATACCATCAAGGTAGAAAGTTCTCTCAGTACACCTGCTTCACAGCTGAAACGCCGAACTGACTTCTTTAAACTTCACACCAGTTAAATGTTTTACTGCAGCTAAGAGTCTCATCACTGTCCTGTGCTCAAAGTCTTCTGTAAATGTCAAACAAGTCCTGGTTTGACATTTTAAAAAAAATGCTATCATTCCAAAATGGTTACTGATCAAATTTATTTAAACTCCTTAAATTAAATCTGTTTTTTTTTTTTATTCATTGTACAGAGAAATCAATCTAACATTGTCCAAATATTTGTGAACCAGACTGTGTGTTTTTAAATTATAGTTGATCTAGCTTTAATCCAGCTTGACAGGTTGAAAAGCCTACAATGAATTCCTGAGTCTTTTGTTTGCACTTTTATGCTCGCATGCCTTTTGAGTAGTTGTTTTCTCTGTTGTTTTCTGTTGTTAGCTTGTTGCCAAGCTGCTTTCTGCAACCTGGTGACATCAGTGATTTCTGCCTCAAACAACGCAGTACAGACGAGTACATCAGTGTTAGAGTCAGAATACTGCTATAAACTCTTTACCGATCGGAGACGGTGGACTTTGCACAGTGTGCACCGAATGGTGAAGGAACGATTAGTTAAGAAGTTAGGTCGTTTATTTATTTATAACTTCAAATTTCAAGTTCAGAGCCGTGTTTCTGGTTGTAGGTTGAAATTTCTAGCGACATCAACATCGTGAACGCAGCAAAACAAAGATCCTCTCTCGTTATCACTCCCTCCTGGTGTCTTCCTGAGTCTCATTGCCCTTATCTCTGTCTCCATGTCCACAGACCATCCTGGGAGATTTCCAGAAGGAACAGGAAAAGTTTGTTCAGGAGAAAAATGCCAAGAAAACCGGTAAATATATACTGTATATAATTTGCTTTTGTTTTATAAAAAATTTTTTTCTTCCAATTTTCTTAACTAAACAAATCGAGAATCTCACGTCTTACTTTTTTTCCTCCCGTGCCCGTGTAGACGCAGCGGTGCCTCCCTGGGTGGGCTACAGCGAGGAGGAGACCATTCAGCAGCAGATCTTGGCTCTATCGGCTGTAAGTCGATCCAATTTGATCCACGTCAGTCGATTGTCGTTTAATGTTCAGTACTCAGGAGCTTGTGAGGTTAAGTCTCAGAACTCAGGACTGTTTTTAAGCAACAGTTTGTTCCGACCGAGCGATCTGATTGGACAAGAGGCATTGTTAACTACTAATACACATCACTCAGCGTCCCTGCGGTTCCAATAATCGTTATAATGTCAGCACTGTAGCACTGATCTGACTATAACTCGTATACTTTTGACCTGCCCGAGTTTTAATGCTGTAAGAAAACGATTTCTATCAGAACAAACTTTAAAGAACGTATTCTGCAAGATGAAACTAGAAAAACCTTTACAATTTCTAGCAAAAGTTCATCTAAAGAACCTTGTATAAAATCTTGTTCTTCTGGCCAAGTCAATATATAAATATTGGATAAATAATATAAATATATTTATTTAAAAAATTGATTCCTTACATTATATCTATAATCAAATAAAAATTTTATCTGTCACATGCACAGTGAAATGCTTAAACGACCACCCGTGAACTTAAAATAAAATATCGTTAATAGGAAATAAATATGAATAAAAAAAAGAAATAAAATAGAAAGTAAATTTAGCCAAGAAATAATATATCTATAGAATACAAAATATACAAGATAAGAAAAATATAAGAAACCCTAGCTGTACAAGTCTGGAGAAGAAATGATCCTGTACAAATATAGAAAGTTTAGTGTGGAAATTAAGTGGAGTTTAAATAGAAATGTTTTGAAAGTGTCTCATTTAAAGTGACTTGGTCAACCGATCAAAGAAATGAAATAGGAATAATGTAAATGTGCAGGTGTGCAGTGGTTCAGTCCTGTGTAGTGTTCTGATTGAGAGTCCGTATCTCCTGCGTGAAGAAGCTCCTCTTCAGTCTCACTGTGTGTCGGCCCTCAGGGAGCCGCATCGCTTTCCTGACCGCTACAGAGAGAACAGTCCATTGCTGGAGTGCTTGAGGTCCTTCACCATCTTCCTGACCTTGGTCCAGCAAGATGGTCCTTGCCGTAGATTGAGCTCAGCTGATCGCACCACCCTCTGAAGAGCTCGACTGTCCTGCATGGTGCTGTAACTTAATATTCTATTGGTCTGTATAAATTGGTTGAATGTTTAATATGAATCTGCCATGAAACAGCCTGTTTAGCTGACATGGCAATAAACCCCTAATACAAACAAACAAAAACTAACTGTCGCTCGCAGCGTGGGTGAAAGTAGGTCCGTACTGTCGGCAGTCCTGAGGAGATCCTGATCTCAGAAGCACTTTCAGCGTCTGATAACAAAGCTCGCACTTGATCAGTTCCTGATTACTAATCGCTTCTAAACCGTCCACGTTTAACACGAAGTTGACCACCAAAACCCTCACTAACCTCCAATGATGGATTGGAGATTTTCTTTTTTTTTTTTTTTATAGTTGTGATTGTGTTAGTCTTGTACCACAGCAATTTGTTGACCTTTCTCATTTTTAACACAAAGTTTTATCCATCTATAGTAAAAATAAATAAATAAATAAAAATAAATTGTAATGTTGTGGAATAATATGCATAAAGTACCAGTCAAAAGTTTGGACACGTCCTCATTTTTGACATTCTCTGACAAATACTGGAGATTTTAAAACTATGAAATAACACAGGGAACTATGTAACTATGAAAAAAACAACAACAGTCTGACGTTATTTTAACAGGTCTTGATGCAGTTCTTGCAAGAACAGTATTGTCATGAGTGTGTTTTGCAAAACCCATCAAGCACCGAGATGAAACTGTCTCTCATGAACATCTTCCCAGGAAATCAAGACCAAAACTTCCTCTGCTGCAGCTCTACCTTTAATCGAACTCTAAGTTCATTTAGAGTTCGCAGCCTCAGAAATCACAAATGAACAAACAGCACCTCAGATTTGAGCCGTTATGAAGGATTTACAGATCAAGGGTAGCAGATACACCTCAATATCAACTCTTGAGTGGAGATTATTGCATAATTTGGACACCTTATTATTATTTATTTATTTTTTTTTTTTTACAAATTAGAAAGAAATAAAAATCAGAAAAGACCACAGAGTTAGAACAGGTGTCCAAACTTTTTCACTGGTAGAGTTTATATAAAATAAGATGCATAAAATGCTGTTTGGGACTGTCAAGGTACAAAATAAATACGATCCATATCTTAAACTATAAAAAAATAATAATAATAATAAACATCTAACTTCTGATGACCGATGATCAGGCGGTGATTAGTATACTGGTGATGCTGAGTGGTTGGAACAGACGAGAGGGGAAATGAGGTCGTTGCTGAGGCTGTTACATAAACAACCAGTTTATTACAAAGATACCATTTATTTTCACACCATTTATTCAAAATTCTCTCCTATGCGAACTCTACCTCGATTAAAGTGTGTTCAAATTTCATAATAAAAAACTTCCAATTTGAATGCATTCATTTCAGAGGATTTATGTCAAACATTTTTTTTTCTTTTTGTTCACTAAAATATAATGCCATTAAAAGGATCGAACATTTATTGTGTTATTGAAGGTGCATTATATTAATTAAGACTGCATGTCTTACTACTTTTCCTTTGAACTGCTTCCACAAACATGAAATGTGTTTTATATGAAGCATCCGTCACAATACTGTATAAACGATAACAAACGTTAATATAAACCTGTGCAGCCGAAACTATCCATCGAAACACCTTATGATCAGATCGAAGTCGGGAATTTTCCATATTGAGCAAAAGAAGCCTTAATCTAAAGTGTTTTCTGCGGAATAAGTAAAGCGTTTGTTTGTATTGTTTATATCCAGGACAGGAGAAACTTCCTTCGCGACCCTCCGGCTGGCGTGCAGTTCCACTTCGACGTCGAGCAGATGTATCCCATTGCTCTGGTCATGCTGCAGGAAGACGAGCTTCTCAACAGGATGCGCTTCGACCTGGTTCCAAAACAGTGAGTGAGAACGAGACCTCTTGCACCACCTGCTGGCTGCGAGGAGGAGCAACAGGTTTAGTAATTGTGTGTCAGGAATGTGTATGTGGAATGTGAAGACGTAAGGAAATAATTTAATAATGGGTTAATTGTAATCATACCATACCGTCCCTGTCATTTGAAAAAAATAAATAATTCCTGTAAATGTTTCTAAAGTCAACGACTATGAAACGGATTCAAGCAAGAAGACGTCTTTAATGCTGCAGTGATGTGCGGTCGGTTCTCTTTATGGCTCTGAAACCTCTTCGTGTGTGTTTCAGTGTGAAAGAGGAGGTGTTCTGGAGAAACTACTTCTACCGGGTGTCTCTCATCAAGCAGTCGGCTCAGCTCACGGCGCTGGCGGCGCAACAGCAGGCCGCGGAGAGGAGAGACGACGACAAGAGCGGGGCCGATCCACAGAGCGAGAGCACGTCAGGTTCTGTCCCCGTCTCACAGAGTCTCGCCGAGTCTGATCGGCCAGATTAACAGCTGCTCCGATCTAATCATCAATCAATCATCAATCGCTGTGTTATAAGATTCAGTGCCGTGAAAAAGTATTTGCCGCTTCCTGATTTTTTTTTTTTTTTCTTTCTACATATTTGTCACACTTAAATGATTGATCGCCAAACTAATTTTTATATTGCACAAATATAACCCGAGTAGTTTTTAAATGTTGGTTTCATTTATTACTTGAAAAAAAAAAGCTGTCCAAATCTGTAATGACTGGTTGTTCCACCCTTGGCGGCAACAACTGCAATCAAGCACTTGTGATAATTGCAAATGATTCTTTCACATCGCTGTGGAGGAATTTTGGCCCACTCTTCTTTGCAGAATTACTATAATTCAGCCACACTGGTGGGTTTTACAGTATGAACAGCCCGTTTAAGGTCATCAGGGAGAATTGCCGTTGAGTTTCAGATCATTTTGTCCTGCTGCAATTGATAGCTTGACATTCTCCTTCAGGATTTTCTTGTAGAGTGCAGAATTCATGGCGAATTATGTCCAGGTCCTGAAGGGGCAAAGCAGCCCCGTTTGTTTATTTATTTATTTATTTATTTATTTATTTAAATGAAACTCTCATTTAAAAACTGCATTTTTGTAGTTACTCGAGTTATCTTCGTGTAATATATTAAATTTTGTTTGATGACCTGAATCATTCAAGTGTGACCAATATGCAAAGCAAAAAAAAAAAAAATAATAATTATTCAGCATTATTTCACAGCACTGTATATAAAGAGTCTCAGGTCCTGCCGATACTGGAAAATAATAATCTTTAAATGGTAACGGCGTCAGCCCACCTCATAGTCTAGTTTATTCCTTATTTAAATAACACAGAGCTTATATTGAATCAGTTCGTTCGTAATCTAAATTCTCATTCCTATTTTTTTTCATCATCATTTTGTTTTTCTTTCCCGTGCAGAATCAAGAAGACCAAAAACGCCTCCAACGACCATCAACGCCAAGCCAAAGTCCAACCAGGTATCAGATAACCTTGGTTATTCTCATCATTTAGAATTATCGAACTATATAAAGTATTATAAGGGGCGTTCAAGTCATACCGGGATTTGTGATTACATTTCTGGTGAAGCAGAAAGTCCGATCACGGCTCTGGCATACTGAGAAAACCGTCCACCTTGATGTGTCTAAGCACTAGTGAAATACTGGGATAAGTGCATTAGTGTAGCAGGGGATTATACAGAGAAATAAAGGGAGTAAAATCCCTGTTAAAAATAATCATATGTAAAAAAAAATAAATAAATAAAAAAAAGAAAAGATTTGTGTGTAATTCTGTATTTTGTCCCAGTTGGATTCCAAAATGATTTTATTCTATAGTTTTTACTCCCATAACTGAGTTCTTAAGTCCCGGTTTGACTTGAACACCAAGGCTAATGTGGCTTGTAACAAATAAGAACAGTTTGTCACATGCACATGTCCAAATCTTGCTTCATGCAACACCACAAAATTTAGGGCGGAATCAAGGTGTGTGTTGTGATTACGTCTACCGCTTAGGAATTTCATCAACACTTTCCCTGATTTTGTATCGTGCATGTTTGTACTTGATCATAAAACGCATCAGAAAGTTCAGTGATCTCACTGAGGAAGGTACAGGTGAGATCTCATGCAGGACGTATCCCAGGCTGGCACACATTGTTCCCGGGATACGCTTCAGCTCCATCGTCATGGTTACAGGATAAAGCACTGAAAACTACATGTCCGTCCAGTCCTTGCAGAACCCAGATTATGCGATGCTGTTGAATCAGAGGGGCCAGGATTTGACTCGCTTCACGCTTTTTTAATTATTTAGGTGAACTTACAGTTGTGAAATGACAAACTTCCATCTTCTTCAAAATACTGTTACGGGAGTATTGTTTCCTTCTCCTTTTGAGCTTGTATGTGCTTGGTGCATTACCGCCACCCACTAGACTGGACAGTGAAACAATAGAATTGTCGTGGGGGGTTGGCGGGGGTGGGGGGAGATTGCTTTGTATGAGACATTTCATTTTTATTAGATACTTTCAGTAGTTTGTAATACAAAAATAAAAAGAGAAGATTTGGAGCTTTTTGAAAAAAATGAGACGGTAGACCTGATGCACAAGCTTCAATTATCAACAGACTTAAACATCTTTGTACACATTATGTCATTTGAGAACTTGGGCTCTGATTTATTGATGATGTCACCGCTAATGTCTCACTCTTTTCCTCCACAGCATCATCCCGAGGACGAGGAGATCTCGACCAGCCCCGGTGTATCCGAGTTCGTGAGTGACGCGTTCGACTCGTGTAACATCAACCAGGAAGACTTGAGGAAGGAGATGGAGCAGCTGGTTCTGGATAAGAAAAACGAGGACGGTGAGCTGAAGGGTATTTAAGGGTTTGGGACTTAATAGAATTGTTAAATGCAAGGGGGTTCACTCGCTCACAGGAACGACTGCGGTGGGGTCGGCTAGCATCGTCTCATGTGATTTGAAGTCTTCTGTGAATGTCAGTCGTCTTTACGGCGTCTTTCACCAGACATCTCATCACAAGTCTCGGTTTGACTTGAACATCCCTAGTAATTGTGGTAGTGAGAGTTTTGGAACGTAGCCTATGAATTAGTAATAAACATGTCCTCTCTCTCTCTCTCTCTCTCTCTCTCTCTCTCCATCCGTCCTGTCAGAGGAGACGTCCGAGTGGGAGCGGGAGCTGCAGCAGGAGTTGCAAGAGTACGAGGTGGTGGCCGAGGCGGATAACCGAGATGAAAACTGGGACAGAGAGATCGAGGAGATGCTGCAGGCTGACTAGCTAATCCGCCCTCGCTTTCAGTGTGGAATCATCTCTACACGGAAGAGAGAGGGAGATTGAAAATATAAAAGGACGGACCAATCCAAGCGCCTGACGAAGACAGGCTCAAAACATCACACTCTGTGCTACGTATACGACATTTCGCTCAGAAGTAGGCGGAGATTTGTGTTAACGCATTTCAAACGGGGGAAAAACAAGTAGTTGCATTCGGGGGTGTAATCTGTTTCTGTGACGTAGTGGACTTGCGGCGGAAATGCACAGCATCTACAGTTAACATCTCTCTTCTCCCCGATCGATGAATCGAATGATTAGTGGTATCTTTTGATATAAAACATATCGGTGTATGTAATCTATTACATTATTGTCTTTCTGAAATAACAAGCCTGATTTTAAATTCAGAATGAGAGAGTGAGACTTTGCATGCAACTGATAGCTGTACAGATTGTACTCTAAGAATACACAAGATAAAATCAGATCGTTTTTTTTTTTTGTGTGTTTGTTTTCTCTGACCTTCCAAAACTGAACAGAAAGAAAGGAATTGAAGAAAGTTATATGTTGTTGTTTTCTTTCTTTCTCAGTACATTGCTCATCTTTTAGCTGCTTAATTATAATGTTGTATGTTTATTAAATATGATTTTGTCCCTAAATTGTCTGTGTCCCTAACTTTTTACCTGACCTCATGTACAGAATCACTTTCTGTAGTAAATCTGTAGTGTGTTACAAATTGGATGCTTAAAACATTTATTGTTATTCCTCTTTTTGTTTGTATATTATTTTAGTAAATTAGATTTAAGATGCAGTAATACCAAACTGGCAGCACGGTGGCGTAGTGGTTAGCACTGTCTCCCTGCACCTCCAGGTTCTTAGTTCGATTCCCGCCTCGGGACTGTGTGCATGGAGTGTCCATGTTCTCCCCGTGCTTGCTGCATAGACATGCAGATTAGGCTAAGTGGCGACCCCAAGTTGCCCGTAGTGCGTGAATAAGCATTTGTGTGCCTGCAATGGATTGGCACTCTGTCCAGGGTGTATCCCGCATGGTCTCGTGCCCAAAGTGTCCTGGGATAGGCTCTGGGCCCACTTTGCACAGAATAAAGCTGTTTGCATCGTTCTTGTAAAAAAATAAAAAATAAATGTAGAAACTTTAGAGACTGTGAGATCTAAAGTTTCACAAACTAGCAGAACAACTCGTGTGATGCCACCTAACAGAAAAAAAAAAAAACTTTAACCTTAACCAATGCTAGTATTTTACATAGCTTAGCATAGCTTGGTTAGCTAATTTCTCCTAGCCCTGTTTTCTGGGTCTTATTCTTCAGCTAGCTAACAACTCCTATGCTAGCATTATTCAGCAAACACTAACTCCTAAGCTATAATCAGTTGTATTTTTTAATTCCAGAAAACAAAGCATGTTATACTAGTGACCACCTTTAGACAAAAGAAATAATAATAATTCACGCTGCCGGGTTTTGCATGCAAAGAAGAAGCAGGTGCAGCAGTCAGATTCCTGTGGGCGCGGCTGGATGCTCAGGAAAACTTAATTAATTTCTGTATAATACTCTGTCGTTTCCTATGTCTAACCCTAACCCTATGTCTATAGCAGTGCAGTGATTCTCGACCATAGTCCTCGTCCTACTGCTCTAGTTCGGGAGAACTTTTAGTGATATCCAGCTCTAACTATTTTATCCTGCCATATCCGGCCATGTTAAGTGCAATTTCAAAGGAGCGAAACTGCTCGGTTCAAAGGGAACGTCAAGGAGTCACCACAGTGGATCACAACTTGGCACAGGTTTTATGCCGGATGCCCTTGCTCACACACCCTCCCATTTTATCCGGGCATGGGACTGGCACTGCATCCAGTGGTCGGTAGTTTGGTTGGGAAGTGGACGTGAAAAATCTTCCATTGATTCAATTAATAAAAGGGATTTATATACTGTATTTATTACCATTATTATCAAAGATGACAATATTAACAGGACGCAATTATTTTAAATGCAATCAACAAATCCTTACTATTATATACTATAGGCTAGTAATGTGTAAAAAAAAAAACTGCACAATTTGCAAAATTTTTCCTTGAAAAAACAAGAAAAATAATTTATTAAAAAGTTACACACAATTTGGCAGTTTGACGCAGGCAGGTCAGCTGACTCCATTTAAAGGCAGCCCCGGAAAGATCTCGGGGTCCGGACAGCGCTGCATGGTGTTTACTGCGTGCTTGAGCAAACACCATTTTGTCTCAGAGCTGTACCCAACTTTGAGCTTTGTCTCGATGAGGATTTCCCACAATTAGGATTATTCGACATCAGGACAGCTTTACAAGGGCGGCCATTTTCTACCAGATTTACGTACGTTCTTTTGTCATGTGACTCCCATAGACGCTATGCAGTGCAATAGATTCAAAAGGACGAACGACTTGGACTAGAAGACTCGTAAGAAGAACCGCTCAATTCTTTTTACTGTGCGTCAAACCGCCGGAAGTCATTAATTTTCAATGGGAGCCGGCGGCGAAGGGCGACGCGGCACAGCGAGAGCGGCGAAGAGAGTTGAAATCAGCTCAACTTTATGGTAATGAGCTATGACGTGGTTGAGCGGCAACCAATAAAAAAGTAGAGGTCCTCCGCTTGAGCGGATTCCGCGGAAAGCAGTCCTGTAACTACTTGTTCCGACTACATTAGTTCCCAAGCGAAATGCTCGTTGCATTAAAATTGCACTTTAAATAGCCTAGGAGAATTTGTAATTCAAATTAATGTTATTTTAATTAAATACAAGTTAGTGATAGTAAGTGATTCTAATAATGTTATAATAATACGAAATATAATATAATAATAATTTAAAAAATGTAAATATTAAATGAGACTAGCAATTCACAATGAACAGAAGCCACACCTACACATGCCTTATAATTTGTTTATTTCTACAATACAGTTCTTTCTATCAATCAATTTCTTGTTTTCTTCCACATTTTGGTCTCCACAAGATCAACAAGCTTGATTGCTTTGCGGCCCCTTTAAATACAAGAAAGGCGTTCGGTCTACGTCAGAGCGGCGACGAGCGGCGACAGACGTCGGCGGCAGGGTGGCGAGAGCGAACTTTGCCGCTCTCGCCGCGTTCGGTGTGAACGCAGGGTAATGCACTGCGTAGCGTCTACGTGACAAAAGAACGAGCGATTCGGACCAGAAGATATGAGAGGTGAGACGCTCATTCTGTTCATCATAATATGACCTTAGCTGCACTGTAATATTTTCATTACTGCCACGATTTGTTAGGCGTCTGTTTATGGAAAATTGAACTTTTTATTTTATTTCTAATTATAAGATCGAAATGAACTAAATGACTCAAAAAAAAAGATTCGTTCATTTTGACGAAAAAGAACCGAGTCACTAAAATGATCCAAACTTCCCATCACTAGCGCACATCACTGATCACTAGTGTACAGTTGAATCGCTCACTGCGCCTTTAACTACGCTACCGCCGACTAACCACGTGACTCAGTGACGTCACTCCAGTCCGTGTCAGTCGTTTATCCTGTGTGAGTGAGAGAGAGAGAGAGAGAGAAAAGGAGGAGTGTCTCTGTGTGTGTGTGTGTATGTGTGTATATGGAGAGGCGTGATGGCTCCTTTCCCCGACGAGGTGGACGTGTTCACCGGGCCGCACTGGCGCATGAAGCAGCTGGTCGGTCTCTACTGCGAGAAGGTAGACTTTATTCCACCTTAAAGCTGCGCGTGATCCACATCCGGGCTCTTGCACGCGTTAATCCGAGCTGGGGAGATTAGCTTTAGCTTAGCTAGTGCGTCTTAGCCAGTAGGGCTAGCGGTGTGATAATGGCACTGTATTACTGTCAAATTTACTTTATAAATAAATTATTATTAATGCTGTTTTAAAAAAAAATAGATTCCTTACTTTTGTATTTACAGCAGGAGCAGCTAGTTCTTCGCTAGCTGTTTGTTTTTAGCGTCACTACGTGTGTTACGTGCTAGCAAGCAGGGCAGACAGACGTCATGGACATGCAGTCTGAGGTCTGAAGTAAGGTTAACCCTGCTCTAAAGCACACTTTACATGTGTGTAAGAGGGACAATATGAGCGCATTCTGAAGGGAAATATATTGATTATAGACGGTTTTGATGGCGCATCCTCTATGGAAAGCCATTGGGCGCAAAATCATAGCCACAGTCACTTTGCTCTATTCAGGTTCCCAAACTCTGGAAAGTCTTTCTGCTTTAATAGTGAGGGAAAAGTGAGATCTATAGGTGGTGGTGATGAGGCAATGTAGGGCAAACACTTGACACTATGAATTCTGGTTCGTTTTCCTGATCATTCAGTGGGAACAAAATCGTTCCGCGCTTGGGAACTGGTACCAAGTCCACTGGAAAAACGCAGTCACAAGAATGATACGCTGTATATTTGATACGCAGTCGCTCAGTAGTTCAGGATTGGGATTTCCAACACTCTACCTGAACCTCCAATAATGACCTGGACTTCATCTGTTATACTGAACTGCTCACATGCCTGCAAAACAAATCCTTCGGCTTGCTTATCAGGGACAATCTGATCATATTGATTCATGCCCATTTCAAAGTTTTCCTTTGATTGTGTAAAGCTACTTTTTTGATGATACCCATTGTTAAAAGCACTATACAAATTTAAATTGTATTGTATATTCCGACACAGATCGAATGATTGGCCGTGGTCGGCTGATCAGCCTGCAATATAAACTATGTACTGAACGCAGAAGCTCCTGAGTGGAGCAACAGAAATGCGTTTTTATGGTGTTACCTTATCAAAAATTGTGTGTGTTAAAAGTCTCCGGTCTGTCTTTTTCTCCAAACTTTGTGAGCGAATTAGTTTCAAACCCACTCATTACACATGTTTACACCAGTCTCAAAACACCCTGAGCGTTAATTAGTGGAAAATCGCACGCGTTAGAAGCTGCACGCACTCCTGCGCACTTGCAGCCGCTCGACCCACGCGCTCACATTGAGTTTTCAGACTTTGGAGGCGTTAGAGGCCGTAAAACATCCGTTTCTTTATAATCCTTCAGGTAGACTATTTAAATAGTTTCATGCTATGTGGTAGGAGTGAATTACTTGCCAAGTTTGTTAAGAAATAATACTTGTGATGGATGATCGAGATACGTGCTGTTGAGTGAAATGTTAAACTCTTGTATTTGACGTTTGTATTGTTTAAATGCTGCTCTTTTTTTTTTTTTTTAATGGGAAAAATAATGTTATAAGGAACAGGCTGCATGAATATATTTATAAAATCACAGTACTTATAGGATCATAATTTTAATTGAGACGTTGCCTGATAATTATGATAATATTGTATCGGGAGGAGGTGACTGGTGATTCCCATCTCTATAAAATTGGGTTAAGGAGCGTAAAACTACTTGTGAAACTTTGAGCTTGCTAAAGAGCATGAGGAATGGACTGTGGAGTGTTGGGAAAAACGTCATGGTGTCTGATGAGGCTAGGTTTGTCCTGTTCCAGAGCGATGGGCGCGTCAGTGTAAGAAGTTTGCATGACTTTATCCGCCTCTCATCACGTCTAGTTCCTACTGCACAAGAGTGTGACGCAGTCTTATGAATGTACAGAATGACCAGGTTTTTTTTATCAATGGAGTATATCTTCCATGATGACACGGCCATATTCTAAGATGATAACGATACATGAGGATTCATCTAGCTCAAATAGTGAAAGGGCGGTTCAGGGAGCATGAGACATCATTTTTAGATCTTAACATCACTGAGAATGTTTGTGATGTGCCAGGGAAGACTTTACACAGAAGTCTGACCCTCCCATCATCAATACAAGATGTTGGAGATAAGTGAATGTGACTCTGTACGGAAATAACATTGCATAAGCTTATTGAAACGATGATACTGCTGTAAAGTTTTTTTTTGTTTTGTTTTTGTTTTTTCTTTCTCCCCTGGCAGTATGTGAAAGGTCATCAGATAAATATGATAAAGGGAAGCCGGTAGTATTGGAAGCGCCTTTAAGGGGAATGTATGAGTCCAGTGAGGCCATATGCTATACAGCGTATGTGGATTTTATCTCTTCCTGTAGAATAAAAATAAATAAATCGTATTGTGTCAGAAATGTCACTTGCTTGATTATATATATTTTGCTTTTATAATTGTTGTACAAAATAGATATCACACGCTAACTTCCAGCATTTATATGTTTACTTATCCCATGTGCTTTGAAACTGCCTGGCTGATATTCACTATACGCTCAGGAGTTTAACACTGTGTTAACGTTGTGTTGTTGGATCATCAGCTACATTATTTACCGGGATAATTTTTAGACTTTGATGCTTCATTAAAAGAAATGCAGCTCGGCACGGCAAATATCTCTTCCTTTTTGCCTTATATTATTGTTATACAGTTGATCCCAATGGCCTTCCATAGTCAAAGAATGACTGTCGTGACACATCTATATAGTTGTATTATTATAGATAAAAAAACTGCCCTGACATGGCATAAAAACATGTTATTAGTTTTAAACATTCATGAAATAATTCTATTAAACATGGAATGTTCTAACTGAAAATGTTGCACGCTTCCTCGAATTGAATTCGTCTCATTATATTGTCAAAGCTCATGAAGGCTTAAAGTGCATGTTGGTCACGTCCTGCACGTTTACAGGAGGCAGGATTGAGTGGTTTTATGCACTGGCACATGGCTCAACAATGTGTATGTGTATGTGTGTGAGTGAGCGGCCTACCCTGTCATGCCAGTTTTATAGGCTTATTTATCAGGTTTTATCAGTTACGCCTGTACATAATGTCATGAGCAGACAATACCTCAATAATCTCAAACCGTTGCAGAGTAATCCTATAATAAGTGATGTATAGCGTGAGAGGAAGTTGAAAAAAGAAGGGTTTGTGCTTGCAAGATCGTTCACAAACATAACAGAACGTTAAGTAAGGAGTACAGACGCTGTGGGATGCTGGAATAGGAAAATAATGAGCGATGACGCAGGTTCAGTTAAATTCTTCTGACAAGAAACGTCAAGGATTATAAAGTTTAAATACTTTCGTTATTTGTGTTCACAGTAGTGAGAAGGAAGTTGTGTTGTGCAGTTGTTGTTGGAAAAAGTATTCATAGTCGAGTGCTACTTCCGGTCAAAATGTGGCAGAACAATTCCAAGAGAGATTTAATAAGACGGCACAAAGTAACCGAGGTATATTGTTACAAAATGCCGCCGCACTGCTCGTTCTTATTGATGTTCTGTTGTTCTTATTGATGTGCGTCCTCTGTGACGCATTCCCACAAGAACTGAAGTACAGCCGGCGGTAACAAGACGTAACCAGCTCTGTCTTATCTTCCGAGGTGGTCATGTGATTTTTTTTAGGCTGGGGAAATGGAACTGTACAAATGATTTGTTTACTTCCTCAGTTTCCATCATGCCAGCAAAAAAAAAAAAAAAGTAATTGGAACCTGACACAAACTATTAACGAACAATCACCTCAGGTTTTGGACAAAGTGTTTTGAGTTTAATAACGATGACTGGTAATTATAACCCTGACAGTGTTTAACTCTCGCCCTTTTTTTTTTTTTTTTTTTCCCCTTCTCCCAGCTATCGAAGACGAACTTCTCGAACAACAATGACTTCCGGGCGTTCCTCCAGACGCTCTGCGCCACCTTCAAGGAGTTCAAGATCCACGAGCAGATCGAGAACGAGTACATCATCGATCAGCTGCAGCAGCGCAGCCGCACCACGTACAACGTGCACTCCGACAACAAGCTCTCGGAGATGCTGTCGCTGTTCGAAAAAGGCCTCAGGAATGTCAAGGTGTGTGTGTGTGTGGGGGGGGAATTATATAAGCAGGTTATGTCTTAAACGTTGGTCACGTGACCGGCTGGGCTGCACCCAGGCGACGCTTATGTAACCCTGGAAGCTCTTTATGCGGATTCGAGCCATTTCCTCGTCATCATGAATTTCACACAGACTCCAACCACTGTTGTTGTTGTTGTTGTTGTTGTTGTTTGTTTGTTTGTTTGTTGGTGTGATTTTTAGTACGTAATAAGAGGAACCAACATTAGATATAGCTGTTAAAGATGAACACGGACCATACTGTATGTGCTTCTCAAAATGTTTATCACATGTGATAACTTTTTGTTAAAATGAAAAGGAAAAAAATTTAAATAAAATAAAAGTCATTAGAGCAAATACAATGTGTTGTGTAAACACTGAAATAATCGAACACAGACGAGGCTCATCCTGTGGACACGCCCATCTTCGGCAGATGCTAATGAGTATGCAAATGCAGCAGTCACGTGACAAGGCATCAAAACAAACAAGATGTCGGAAATACAAACAAGTGAAAATTTTCCTAAAAGGGTTCAGTAAAAAGCTTGTTTTTTTTTTTTTATTAATTAATTTTTATTTATTTATTTATATATATTTTTTGAGAGTTGGTTCTGTGTCCACGCCACGATGGTTGTTTTGAAGAGAATTATTATGAGGTCTCGGGTCACATGATCTCCATGCCTAATTAGCATCCTAAAAGTACAGGCTGAACAAAACATTTTTCAGAATTTTTTTTTTTTTTTTAATAAATAGATGCCCACGGCCAAGACAATAACTGTATCACTCGTCATTTTTATGAATATTCTTCTTATTATTTGTGTTTTTGTTTAGTCTGAATCAATCTTTAATGGATGGATGGATCCTAATTTAAATTCACCTCAACCAGCACAGAGCTGTGCGGCAAAAAAAGCACCGATGACACATAAAAAAAAAAAGCTGCTTAATTCGTAAGTCTTGCCGGTGTGTGTTGACGGAGGAGGCTTCAAATGTCAAACTGTACGTCTGAGATTTTTGATACGTCATGTAGAGCCAAGACCGAGCAAAAATTTTTCATACATTTTATATATAATATATAATTTTACTGTAACAACGCTCTCTCTCCTCCTCTTCTTCTCTCTCTCTCTCTCTCGTCTCACACCAGCCACGATTCTTTTAAAAGGTAAAGTGCAAGTAAATTTGCATTATTTTTACTTGATATTTTGTATGTATTTGTATATGAATATTTTTGGGCTGTGGAGCACATTGCGCGAGTTTACATTATCTCTCTATAAACCAGTGGTTTGGTATACAAGTACGCTTCCGGAACAAATTATGCTCACAATCCAAGGTTTAACTGTATACATATATATATTTATGAATATGTGCATGTTTGTACACCAGAGCGTGTTCAGCTCTTAATGGATAGATGAAGAGGAGGGTAATATTTCAGATAAAATCGAGATATTATGTTAAAGGTCATGGCTGTTTGTTGTGTGAAGTCTATTTCACACCTTTGGGGAAACACAGAGTTAAGATTGAGTTGTTTTTCTTTCTAACGTGTGCTGCAAATATCACTATTAACAATCCCAATCCCGCTTTTCAATCAGGGAGTTTTTCCACTCGCCAAAGTCAGGATGTCAGGCGTAGCCATCCAAAATGAATGATGTAACTCTGTGGTAACGAGATCCCAAAATGGCCCTCGGTAAGGGCAGACTGTTTCCCTTCCACTGCGTATGCTTTTTTTTTTTTTTTTTTTCCCTTTCTTCACCGCTGACTCTGAGGCTGGGAGCACTGATCTGGGATCAGTTTTGTTCCTGCGGTTACTCGAGCAGCGTCGTTGTGTGTTATTGACTTACACTGCGTAACTTGGAGGCTGAGATGAGATGAGATGACTCAGGACGTTGTGGTGAAACTGAAGAGCAGCCAGACACCGCAATGAACCTGGAGCTCGTTCCTGAAACAGGATTTTGCTGTGTGTGTTTAAGGTTAAAAATTAACTTCCGGTTATAGCAGTTATACAGACGATCAGCCAGAACATTAAAACCATCTAGGATTTGGGTTCCCTGGGGTGTTAGTATTTTTGTGGTGTTCATTCTATGGCTGATCGGTGTGTATACAGTCAAAGTATTCAGAGTTCAAAACCTAACTAATAATTGTTCGTGGAAACCTCAAATATCTTCTGTATTTTTTTTTTTTTTTTCGTGGCAGTATATTATTTTTCATGCTTTTATTTATTTATTTATTTATTGATTGATTGATTTATTTTAATTGCGAAACTAATAATAAGCATATAATTGACAATTTTTTTAGCATAAATATTATCTAAATAAATTCAGCAAAATTTCCATATAAAATATGTGGTGGGGGGGGGCAGCAGTGCAGCACTGTCAGGGGTCAGGGGTAGCTCAGTGGTTACTGCATTCGACTACGTTTCGGACGGTCCCAGGTTCAAATCCCACGACCACCACGTTTTCCCTGTCGGCCCCTTAACCCGCAACTGCTCAGATGTATAATGAGGAAAAAAATGTAAGTCTCTCTGGATAACTGCGTCTAATCCCTAAATGTAAGTGTACTACTGTACAGTATATGGTTTAACTTTACTTTGTTTTTTTTTAAAGGTTAATGAGTTTGAAATTAAATAAAAAACGCAGATTTAGGATTTAAACTATATAAAAAAAATATACAAAATTTTCATGCATTTATAGGCTTTTTTTTTTTACCTCTCTCTCTCTCTCTCACACACAATTTGCGTGCTCTAAGAACATAACCCCGGGGGTCGACTGTCGCTTGTCAGATCAGATTAGGGAGAACTGATTCCTGTCTTAAAACAAAGAGCCGACACCTGAGACTACTTTTGAAGCATCATTAATAATTACAACGTCTCTCTGAGGAGGTACACTTCAGATCATCCTTATCTTCTCCGTAGTCTTCACTTCCCATCATTCCTCTCACCTGTCCACGCAACCTGTTGTTCCAGACACGAACAGACTTTTTTTTTTTTTTAAGTTGTTTTTATCGAACGCTCATCTGATCTTCCTGTTTTTGAGGCGTGTCTGTGGTTTTACATTTTGACTCCGGTGAAGTCTTCTCTTGATCGTTGTCACAGGAACGACTTCGTCGTGGAAAGTGTTCTTGTTCTGGACAGCTTTTATAATTTTGTTGTTGTTGTTGTTTCATTATAAAAAAAAAAAACACAATGATTTGCCCACAAGTAATGTTTTTCCTTTCATGTCTTATCACAGCTCTTTGAACCTCATGAAGAGAAATAAACCAAAGATATCTCCCATCTGGCTGTTAACCAGGTGTCCGTTTACTTTTGGTCACTTCATAAAGAAGGAAAAACAAGTTCATGGATCAGGGTGTGAATATTAACCGACTCGACTGTGAGTTGTTGCTGTATATATAATGTATTAAGTGATTTGTTTTTCTGTGGTTGTACAGTAGCGGGACAAAATTTCCGAAATGTCCCAACTGACGCTTTTTTTGAGTAATAACTTCCGAGCAGCTGTCGCTCAACAAGCAGGAAGTGATGCAGTATGGATGGGTGAGGTCGACAACACCGGGTCCGGGACACGCTGAGACACATCAGCAAGAACGATCGGTTATTGTCATACCAAAGTGAAGAGCCGACACGCGCCTTGTTTCCTCGCCAGCTTTAGCGTGGTTGTGCTCGGCTCATACGAGCTCACCGTATAATCACGCGTAATCTTCAGCAGAATGGTTGCTCAGGAAGCTGCTATTAAGCGACGAGAAAAAAAACAAAAAACAAAGTAGCTCGACACACCTGCATGTGCGCTCTGGTGTTCAGGTTTGGTGTGTGTGTGTTGTGATACTAAGGTTGTGCTTATGTTTTATTCAACAGAGCGAGTGTGAACAGCTGAACTATGCGCGGCAGCTGAAGGAACGTCTCGAGGCTTTCACCCAGGACTTCCTTCCTCACATGAAGGAGGAAGAGGAGGTAGGTGATCAACATCCGAACCACAAGTACACGTAGATTCTGTCTCCATATCGGATAAACAGACCTGATTTGTGGCCTTGAGGAGAAGAAACAGGACGTTACGTAGCGGAGCACAAACCCCCTTTTAAGCCAACACCGTGTCATTATCTTCAACTGTCTCACCACCGCCACCAATTGTCTATCTGTCTGTCTCAGGTGTTCCAGCCCATGCTGATGGAGTACTTCACGTACGAGGAGCTGAAGGCCATAAAGAGACAGGTGATCGCGCAGCACAGCAGCCAGCAGCGGTGGGACACGGCCGCCGAGGTGCTGAAGGGGTTAAACCTGTGGAGTCACGCCGAGGAGCTGCACAAGGTCTTCAAATACTCCGACCACGAGAAGACCGAGGATGGTGAGAGACGCTCTCGGGGTGCGACAGGGATGACGACGCGGTTACCGGGAAACCTTCAAACGGGCAAAACTCACGAGCTCATGCCTGCGGAAAGACGGGGGCTTGTCTGTCTCACGTAGCCCGAGCAGAGAGAGGACGCGGTAGATTCATTCGTCCTTGAGGAAGCTCATGCCAGTGCTTGTGTGTCTACTCCACCATTTTGTTGTGCGATAGTAGAGAGTGGGGTGGGGGGAGGATTTTAATAATGAAACAGAAGTCTTTCCTTAACTAAATTAATTTCATAATAAAAAGTATACAAGATAAATATAAATAAACAGACGTCAGGTATAAAGTAAAGATCTACACTATAAAATTAAACCTGGAAAAAAGGAAAAAAAAGCTGCTTTCCAGATCACGAGCAGCTAATTTCCTTTCTCGTACACTTTTATGACAACATAAACACTCACAGTCGCGTCTAACGACATCGACACCACAGTCCGAATTACACAGTATTTAAGCCGCTGATTTTCAGCGTCGGATTTCATGGAACCGTGGAAACACCCCTCGCTCCGTATCCTCTTCATTCCTAAAGTAATCCTTGTGGTGTTGTATGAAACCGATGGATGTCCCATTTCTATAACGTGCTCGTTTTTAAAAAATAATAATTTTTTTATCCCTGTTCGTGACAGAACGCGACACCCGGGCGAGCACCCACATCTCTGCGCTGCCTCAGGAGGTCCTCGTGCGGCTCTTTCGGTACCTGGGCCCGGAGGACCTGTGCCGCTGCAGTCAGGTGTGCCGAGCCTGGGCGGAGGTGGTTAAAACAGGCTCGCTGTGGAGACACCTGTACCCGGTCCGCTGGGCCAGAGGTGAGAGACATGTCCATTCTAACCTTGTCAAGTCAAGTCAAGTCAATTTTATTTATATAGCGCTTTTAACAATTGACATTGTCGCAAAGCAGCTTTACACAATAAAAAGAAGTAAGTCTGTATGCAATGTGTATGAATCAAAATGATAAGATTGTCCCTTGTGTAAAATCTTGTTCACATGTTACGTGATATTTATTTGTTTATTAGGGCCCAAGCACTATAAGGTGTGCAGGACCCTCTTGTTTTCCTAAGGGTTATTTATTTATTCTTATTGTTATGTTTTTTATCTTACTTATTGAATTTTTCTCTACCCTTTAAATCCCTTACATTATAACAATATTGTATTGTTTAGAATAAATTAGTTTAATGTTTAATTTGTACCTGCCATGAAATAGCCTGTGAAACTGATCAGGCATTAAATCCTAATACAAAAAAACAAACAAACTGTTCATACTATCGCTCAAAAAAAAAATGCACAAGTCCAGCATGTTTGTTTGATCTGCGGACAAGCTTGATGTCGTCTCCTACAGCGGTCATGTGACCTTACAGGAAGATGTTCATCTAAAGTATCGGCGACTCAGTGGAAGGCAAATCAGGAGTATTATACTATTTTTTTTTTCCCCACCTTATTTACTTATTCCCCTCCCCCTATCTCACAAGAAAACATCAGCCAGTCAGCAGAAAATATATAAATCGAACAAAAAAGGAATAATGATAATAATAATATAAAAATGTATTAGAAAAAGAAATCTTTCATTACAGATTCAATTTATCTGCGTCTATATTTTCAGAGGTTGCCAGACATCGTAAAATTCCTGAGTGGATCCGTTTATGGAATTTCGAATCTTTTTTACTTGAATAAACTACAAGACCTCTTTAATCCACTGAGCGCCCCCTGGTGGCAGCGACTTCTTATATGAGGTCACGTCAGGGGAAGAAAATTTAATTGGCTTGTAATCGGTGAATACAAGAATAAAAAAAAAAGAACAACATTTTAAATGTTTTTGAAATGGACAAGAACAATAACGCGTTCAAATCTGCGGATATAAAACCTGAATCTAGATTTAGTTTTTTTTTTTTTTAATGCAGGTTTCACGTTTCTATTTCCCACAATTAAGAGATTTTTCAGTCTGCATAGGCAGCAGTTAATCTACTTCAGTAATATACGTTTTCTTTTCTCAAATCGGGAACACTTCGCTCAGGAGTGTCGCTCTAACAAGCCTGCGGTTGCTTTGCTTTATTGACTCGGTGGACCGTGCTGCTAGACAAGTTAGCCGCTTCAGCTAGTAGCCTGTAGAACACGTCCTTGTCTGTGAAGCTTTAGCAAACAGTGGAGTTTTTTTTTTTTCCCCCCTCCAGGCGATTATTACCGCGGCCCGCCTGGGGAACCGGACCAGGATCCCGATGAAGACTGGGTGAGGAATCTGCAGGAGGAAGGACGAGCCTATCAGGAGTGGGACGAGGACGCAGATGTTGATGAATCCGGTAAGACTCGATCTTATCTCAGTTTGCCAGATTCACAAAGACGTGGATAGGAGTGTTTTATTGTGTGCGCGTGTGTGTGTGTGTGCGCAGAGGACGCGTGTGAAGAATCTCTGGCCATCAGTGCCGTGCGCAAAGAGAAGAAGTTGCTGAACGGAATGATCCAGAACCTTCTCCCAGTCGTGGGGGAGTCGGTCCGCACCCTCAGCCTGGCTTACAGTGCAGCCGTCTCTAGCAAAATGGTAAGTGTGTGTGTGTCACTGGTATTACTGGGTGTCAGAGGCGGGCATTTAGACATTTAGATCTCTCACTAAGAAGCTTATCTGTCTATATATATATAATAAAACAGTAAAGTCAGTGTGTCAACGTTGAAGATATTTGAGGAAAAAAATTATTTGGGGGACGTAAGATGAGTAATAAAACACATCAAGATGTTTTTTTTTTTTTTTTTTTTTTGTAACGTAAAAACTACTTAATAAATTTTTATGCGGTTTTCGCAGGCGTATTTATCCAAGCTTGAGGTAACATTTAGGCTTCGTTTCATCACAGTCGGCTCACGGGACGAGAAGATGTGCTTATTTGAATTTTAAATATAAAACACACTTATCATAAAAAATAAATCCACCTTGAAAAAAAAAAATCATCAGTTCATCTCAAAATTCAACAGATGGCGCTGTTTCTAAAAAAAATTTTTTTATACATGCTTATTAGTGTGCAAATGAAATGTACTTAGTAAACGTGATCTCACACCTTCACGCACTGTAACACGTCAAAATTTAGCTTCAGTTCAAAATTCAACAGATGATGCTGTACATTTTTAAAATCGTGCTTCTTAGTGTGGCGTTTTTGCATTTATGTATTGTGTTTTTTTATTTTATTATTATTTTTTTTTAAACTCAGGTGCGTCAGATGCTTAGTCTTTGCCCAAATCTGGTCCACTTGGATCTCACTCAGACCGATGTCACCGATTCTGCTTTCGAAAGGTACGTGTTTAATCCCCAATATTTACACCCAGCTTTTTTTTGTTTGTTTGTTTGTTTGTCTCCATTTCCTGACCCTCAGTTAAACAGATGATGTATTTTATCGTCATAGTTGGGCGGAGTTGGGGGCGTGTCGCACCCTCGAGCACTTGGACCTGTCAGGTTGTGAGAAGATCAGCGACTACACGCTGAAGAACCTGTCCGTGGGTTTGGGCGACCTCACCGCGCCAAAGTTTTCCAAAAACAGCCCCGATTGCAAGAACAAGCTCCTGAAGCGGTCGCTCTCGGAAATCAGACTTCTGGACAAGCACTCGGGATATCCCCTGGGACGCGCGCGCACGGCACTCGTCTTTAAGTGGCGGCCCGGCGGGCGGAGCATGAGCTGCAACCCCGTCTGGGTCCTGGATCCGGCCGAGCCCTCGGACATCGAGGACGCGGCCGACTGGACTAGAAGAGAAGGACCCATCGAGGGGGGGCGTGGCGGTGTTTTGGAGGTGCAAACAGGAGGCAGGTCATGCTGCTGTCGGAGGAGCATGAGGCGGAGCTTTAGGACTGACATTAGCTCCGCCTACTTGCAGCAGCTGTACGGCACGCTGGGGGAGAAGCAGTGCGGTCACTCGGCGTGCTGCGGCTCAGACGCCGCTTTAAGGACAGTGAAAGGGGCTCAGTGTGCGCCTCAGGCCACAGGGGGCAGCACTGAGTTTTGGACTAAATGCCCTTCTGAGGGCGAGTCAAGGACTGAACGGTCAGGAGCCTGCAGAGCCCTGAGGTTCCTCAGTCTGTCGGGATGCTATCAGATCACAGACTTCGGCCTCAGGTAGTGTTCTCTCTCTCTCACACACACACACACACACACACACACACACACACACACACACACACACACACACACACACACACACAATTCATACTGTCTACCTCCTTCAGCTTATAACTACAACGTTCTGAATAAACACTGCCTGGTTGTCGAGCTTTGAGCTCACACTAACTCCGAAACGTTGAGCTCTAGTCTTTAACTCCACACCTCCGCGGTGTAGACGTGTGTGTCCTGAAGTGATGAGTAGGTGTGCGCAGTGACACTGTCGCGTCTGTAGGCTAAAAATAACCAACAATGAAACCACGTACATAGTGGTACATAACAGTGTGTGTGTGTGCTGTAGATGTCTCTCTCAGGGAGGAGGGCTCCCTCTGCTGGAGCATCTGAACCTCTCGGGGTGTCTGTTCATCACCGAAGTGGGACTGGATGAGCTGGTGTCCGCGTGTCCCTCGCTCAAGGACGAGCACTTCTACTACTGCGATAACATCAACGGTAACGTGCGAATTACATCTTGATAACGTGATGGTAATCACACAAAGTGCTGTGGCATGAAAACGCACACTTCTGTTGAGAATATATCTCTGTCCACGCACACACTCCGTTTTTTCTTCCCATTATAGTGCAATTATAGTTATTTTATTATTTTTTTATCCTTCATTGGTGAATCACATCTGCATGCCATCTTGAGGTCATTTCTTTGTGTTCTTTTTTTTTTCTCGTGTATAATTGGTATCTAATCCTGTTCTCTAATCCACAACACTGGCGTTGTTCAGGTGAGTGTACAGAACCTAAAGGTAAGTATAATAGAACGTAACGAGAGAGAACCAAAATCTACAGGGAAGCCCTAAAGGGACATGAAAGAAACAAAAACCCCTGAGAAACAAGTATAGTTCCAGGTCATTTAAACTGTGCTAAAACGAGTCATGCCTTCATGCTCTACGGTTTCTAAACCATTACAAGGTGGGATTTCTTAATCTCGCACAGATATCTGAAATGGTTCTTTTATTATATTATTATTATTATTATTTCAATTTATAAAAAATAAGCAACAACCAAGACAAAAAACAAACTATGTTGACTTTTATGTTATGATTTTTGTACCTTAAGGGGATCCATAGCAATCCAAAAGGCTCGATTCCCGTCTCTGTGTGCATGGAGTTTGCATGTTTCCTCCGGGTACTCCGGTTTCCTCCCACAGTCCAAAGACTTGCAGATTAGGCTAATTGGCGTTTCAAATTGCCCGTAGCGTGTGAGTGAGCGTATGTGTGTGTGCCCTGTGATGGATTGGCAGTACCCCTGGTAGTCTCCTGGGAAAGGCTCCAGGCCCCCCGCGTCCCTAAACACCAGATAACGTGGTCTAGACGATGAGTGAGGGAGCGAGAATAAGAGAACACAGTTCTGAGAGTATAAACTCTCTTCATTTATTTTTTTTATATAATCCCGCTACACCAACACACTTATACCAGCGTTTTACTAGTGCCTGGGTACCATCAAGGCTGATAGTTTTCTCATGATCAGACTGCTGGCTTCACCTCGCTGGCCTCCCAGATACATTTTAATGGCTTGGAGCGAGATCAGGACTGTACGGCGAATGTAGGAATAACTCCCATCCGAGTTCCTGTAATGAGCAAGTGGTGTTCGAGATTGATTGATTGATTGTGTGAACAGTTTCCTCAGACAGACGTCTGCAGTCGCCGATAAGTTATCCACCCCCATCCTAGATTGACTTGAACGCTCCTCGTACAAAGGCTTTTCTGTTTCTTTCTCTCGATGCAGTTCAATTTAAGAATGGAAGTAGAGTGCCGCTTCCTACTTGATGGGACAGTTGATCGTAAATAGCTGATTAATTCCATTGATTTATATCAATGAACTCCTTCAAATATGTTGTTTTACGTAGTAAAACAAAAGCGCATATTTATTTATTTTATTTCTATAGCGCTTTTAACAATGGTCGTTGTCTCAAACGCATATGAATGAGCACACACTGCACATTACACAAATGTAATTCTTATTACTTTGTCGTTTAATGTTTCCCCTCTGTCTCTCTCTCTCTCTCTCTCTCTCTCTCTCTCTCTCTGTGTCCTCCGCAGGTCCTCACGCCGACCGAGCGAGCGGATGTCAGAACCTGCAGTGCGGCTTCAGGGTGTGCTGTCGCTCCGGAGAGTGATAGTTTTTTTTTTTTCTCCTTCTGAACAACTGTTTTTTTTTTTGTTTTTGTTTTTTTTTTAACCTCTGTATGTTTTCCTGTCTTTTTCTCACTCCTGAGGTGTGTCTCTGCTGTCCTCCTGCGTTTGCACTTTTAAATACCAAGAGGTGTACGGGCTGTAACGTCGCTGTCGACACGTTTAACTCGAACACTTAAATGAGGATAAAAAAAAAAAAACTTTAAAAATGTTAAAACTTCCTGAAGCCTTTGCTGAGCAATTGGTCAGTGGTGTACATTTGTAGATGAATGTGATTTATTGAAGTTCTTTAGTTTCTCAGAGTCCTTTCTCATTTCTAAAGGGAAGGACGCCACCGTTAACTAACTGATTTAGCTTTAAGGAAATGTTGCTTTAAGCACGGAATAATTGTGAGGTTGTTTTTTTTGTTTTGTAGTAATTCTTAACCTCACCTACTGCATAGCCAGGTGTAGGATTTAACCTGCGTTCCTCCTCCTCCATCTTTTGGGCATATGCAGAAACCCTTCACCTACGATGACTGTACAGTTCTGTTCTGTAAATATGTGCTTTGCTTCTTTCCTAATCTGTTAATTCAGATTCAGTGTAAGGAAACGTTTTAATTCTTATACACAGGCTAATGAAAGAGTTGAAGAAAAACACAACGCGCTCCCTCCAAATGCAGATGTTAAGCATTGAAATGTAATTATAAGATTCATGCTGCAGAAGTTAACCCTGTTCACACCCAGACTTTAGCAGAATAAGGCTGTAAAAAGAAAGAAAGAAATCTAACCTATAAAAATGTAATCTAAAAAAACAAGTTTAGGAAGTTTAATATCCAAAAGTCTGTCTCCAAAACAAGACCACTTCACTTCGGACAATCTCGGGCCAGATGTTTCGATCCACTCCAGAATGTGATGAGTAACACCACCGAGCTTCCGATCGAACTGTCTAAACACGACTACACCCAAAGACTACCTAACCTCCATCGCCATGGCTCCATTAAAGATGGGGTGTAGCTCCTGAAACCTTGGATGATCAGCCTGAGATAAATTGTTTGCATTTCTTTGTTTTTGGTTGAACGTTTTCTTCTAGCTCAACTTAGTGTTAAACTGCATTGCTTGTTGAAATTAAACGTAAATATATAAATATATAAATATATTTAAAAAAAAATGATTGACCATTATTGTGTGTGAGATATCAAGCATCAGAATGATCATGAATCATGTTTAATCTGATTTCGAGTCACAGTTAAGGAGCGACACACGGGTATGTACTGAACGTTCAGCCGTTTCAACATGAAAACGATGTCGTGTTGAGAAGGTTCTCCTGGTAATCGGTCAGTGACCATTCGAAGTCTGTTCTGTAGCGAAACAGGTTCAACACACAAATGCTCCTGAGCTGTTTACTTCCCGAGGGAGCTGCATGATGTCATCGAGTCGAAATCCACAGGAGGAAGCATTTTCTCAGCTCAGAGTCTCGGGTTGATTGGTTTATTTCATTATTTGTGATTAATAAATGTTTCCATGTTATCTGTGAACAAATCATTTGAGCTGGACGGAGAATTTTTTTTTTTTTTTTCTTCCTCCCCACTCATATCCATTTCAACGCTATCTATGGTTCAACAGAATGAAACGATCTCATGAACTGAGGGATCAAAACTCACCCTACACTATTTTGTGTATCATCAGTTCCTGAGAAATTGAATTCAAATCTTTTTTTTTAATAGTTTTTATTCTTTAAAGATTTATAGGAGATAATACGCATAATAATATATTTGAGATGATGAGAAAAAGGCAACTAAAATGTTTCTCCAACTGAGATGTATGAGGATATTTTACATGAATTTCCAGTTTCGCTTATGTAAAAGTTTAATACAAACCCAAAATTCTTGTGCAGTTGCTTGAAATACTATTATTTCTTCTTCTTTTGTTTTTTTTTTCTTCATTTTTTGGGGTGTTCTTGTGCAAGTGATTTCTGCCATTGCATGACAAAATGCATTGAGGTGACTGAAGTGGACCAAACACAGTCCTGTGATTTGGCTCGCATTGCCTTGATAGATTCCAGAAAGCGCCATGATGGCTTATGGAGAGCACATCTGTTTATCGCTTTCATGGCCTTGGATGGTAGCAAATCACATTGGGGCATTGATGGCTCAGTGGTAGATGTCTCACCTGCCATGCGGAAGGCCCGGGTCCAAGTCCCAGCCAATCCCCAGCCACTGGACGCAGTGCCCAAGACTAGATAAACTGGGAGGGTTGCATCTGGTGCAAACCCTGCCAGGTTGTGAGCAGGTGACGGAAGAAGCCAAAATATTGCATTTTGCAAATTGTCTTAGACGTTAGGACTTCTAAATCCCAGCACTGCTACACTAGGCACTTGAGCAACTCACCTAACCCTTAACTGATGAATTCTTTAAAAGAGACAAATCTAATTTGCTCTTGATACGAATATGCTGTAAATGTAAACTTGTGTTCCCTGAACAACAGGTCAAACTCCAGCCCCAATGAGGATCTCTCATTATGTTCTTTACTTCATGTGCTGTTTCCGTTCACATTCATACCTCTCTCGACACTTTGGTTATCTGGTTGTTTTGCTTCTAAATCTGGTCGGCATATTTTTACTGTGGATCCCTGAAACAACCCAAACCCAGTGTATAGAGGCTGCGTGAACCTTGTCTTTACGCTGTGGAGGAGTGTCATATGATCCGAGACACTGTAGAAAGACAGCAGTCCAGCCTTGTAGTCGAGATATACCCCGATCCTGTGGGATACAGGTGCTGAGATTTCCATTTCTACGCCATCATGAGCAAAGGTATATTTCGTTATGGCGCAGTCCAAATTCCAGCTCTGCTGATTGTACCCGAAGCTGCATTCATCATCTTCTCCCTTCCTGGTAATGTCTCTGTATGAGACTGCAACGTCCACTCCGTGTAATCCCGTCCATTCGGCCTCCCAGTAGCAGCGTGTGTTCAGAGGCTCTCGGCAAAGAACCTGCGCCCACCAGTCGAAGCGATCAGGGTGGTCAGGACAAGAATGGCCCTCGGTGCTACATGTCACTTGCGTCTCTTCACAGATACTCAAGCTTTTGTGGGCTGTGTCACGGTCCAGAGATAGCGGGACCAGATCTGAAAGGAGAAAAAGGTTGAATTGTGGTGTAGACCAGTTTTCACCAACCCTGCTCCTGATGAGCTACCTTCCTAACCAATGTACTTATAAATTTGTTTATGATTTTGGTTGGAGATGGAAGGTAGATCCCAAGAAGAGGAGACTGGTGACTTCTGGTTTAAACAAATAAGCTTGTACAAACAAGATTCTAGACAGGGTTGAGGTGGATCCAGAAGATATCCTACAAACACTGCATTTGAGTTCACACCCTGTGGCAATCTGGTCCCCAATCCTCCTGGACGTACACTACCACCCAAAAGTTTGCAGATTTGTTTTTGTTTAGGGATTTCAAAACTTTGAAATTGCACATATGCATTAAGGTAATTATGTAAACAACAACAGTCAATTGTTATTTTAAGACACTGAGGTCAGCTGTCCTGAAACAGTTCTTGCAAAACCCAAGCACCATGATTGTCTCTCATGAAGACCTTCCCAGGAAAGCAAGACCAAAACTTACCTCTGCTGTTCTGCTGTTAGAGTTACCAGCCTCAAAAATGACCAGTTAACCTCAGATTAGAGCCGTTATGAAGCTTTACAGAGCATAAGTATCAGATTTGGCGATGCCAAACTTTGGAGCGGTAGTGTATGTTTCTGAGAGGTGGAAGAAAACTCACGTAGGCAGTAACCAAAGGTGATGCAAGCTTAATGTTGTTTACTCACATTGCAGAAAGTCCAGTCTCGTCTTCGGTTCAGAAGGAACTACAATTTTGTCTTTCTTCACTGAAATGAAGAAAAAGCAAAAATCAAGTAGTTTATTTGGAAGATATAGCTTATAGTAATGATCAAATAGGCTATCAAAGAGTTGTGGTATCCTTCAGTATTGCCCAGTCTCTTACCTGCTGCTGATATTTGTTCAATTTCACACCGCCAGACATCACCTATCTGCTTTTTGAGCGCTGTGATGGATTTCACCACCTCCCCGAAAGAGAACTGAGGATTGACTGTTATCTTGAAGACGTTTGATGAAGTCAGACTGAGGGCCTGGACTGACTGCAGTGAGGTTCAGACATAAAAAGGGAGAAGAAACATTAAAGGATAAGGAAAACTACAATGTACAGGATACAAGATGACAGTCCAAATGTCGCCAAGAACATCACAAGCAAATACATTAGCGTTAATCTAGACCAAAGGTAGAACACACCACATGGTGCAATGATGATCAAGCGGTGTGGATAACATGAAACTGGGGTAAGAGTAAAGGAGGGGCCATGGGTAATGATTCTCTTTTACAGTGGTACCTTGGTAAACAAATTTGTTTTCGTTCCAAAATTTTGTTTGTTTCTTAAGGTGAAAATTCGTATTGTGAAACACATTGTCCCATAGGAAATAATGTAAATGCAGATAATCTGTTCCAGCCTCCCAAAATATTACCAATATGACCAATTTCCAACGCTATAATCAAAACGATTTAAAAAGACGTAAATTATGTAAAATATGAAATAGACATTAACGTCACTTAACCTTAATTTATGATTCTTCTTGGGACAGTTTGCTTTAAAAATGCTACCAACTTTGCTAACATTCTTGGGACCCATGGTGGTATGTCTTGCACAAAATGCCAAAAAAAAAGGAAACTCGCTTTGCTTTTTTCAAATTCCGTATATATATATTTATGTAGCGTATGCATCAATGCTAGCTGCTATTGAGTAACTGTTCTGTTCTTGAGTGTTCCCACAAGTAGCCCTACGTGGCATATTTTCACGGACAGTTCCGCCATGTTACCTGAAGAAATTGGAGGTCATTCTGAGTGCTCGAGAGCTGCTCCATCTCTGCATCACTTCTCTTCAACTCGGTCATCTCGTCCTCCATCTGCTTTATCAGCTCCTTGATTTTTTCCAGTTCTGCTTGCTCCTGAGCTCGGATCAGGGCTTTTATCACAGACTGGCTGCTCTCTATAGAGCGGATCAGCTCGGTCAAAAGATGCTCGGTCTCTTCCTCCGTAGCTATTGCCATGTCCTGTTTGTTAGAATGCGATGGAAACATAGAAGAAGCTATTGAACGAATGAAGTACAGCGGGGCGTGACGTGATGCGCTACAGGCATAATCAATGATGCAGGTTCTGACATGAAGGACATGAAATTCCTGTCTTGTCCTGTGGCTGTTATCACCTGACACTGGAGAATTCTTACATTTTACCAGTGTTGGGGGACGTTACTTTTTAAAGTAACTAATTACATTACAAAATTACTGTCTTCAAAAAGTGATCCGTTACATTACAGCGTAACTTTCTGATAAAAGTAACTAGTTCGAGTACTTTTCCATTGCAGAAAATGAAACAACATGCATGAGGAAGCACAAAGGAGTTTTCATTTTCTGCAATGGAAAAGTACTCAAACTAGTTACTTTTATCAGAAAGTAACGCAGTAATGTAACTCATTACTTTTTAATGACTAATTTTGTAATGCAATTAGTTACTTTAAAAAGTAACGTCTCCCAACACTGCCAAACAATCACCAAAGTCCAAAGATAAACATTTTGTTGTGTTCCTCACTGCAAGTTTTAACTCCCAGATATGACTCGACAAGAACTTACCCTGAGAATGTTTTTAGCCAAGCGAAGCTCCTTTAGCTGCTTCTCTTGCTCTGTGATTATCCGCTTGGAGTTTCTCAGCTCCTCCTAGGGGTTCGTCAGGGAGAACAATTTGATCTCGTCAATCATGGTGAACTGAAGCAAGAGTAACTTGCAAGCAAAACGGCCTCATCCTCACTCCAGCTTACATTATGACAGTCCTATTTACATGACAGGAAATTTACGTACCGCGGCAAAAATCCCATAGACTTAACATTGAGACCAGATTTGGTAGATTCTAGCGCAGAGCAGGAATGTAGTTGAAATATAAAATTTACCACATTTGAAGACGCTTGCAAGCTGTCTCAGAACATGCCCCGCAAGAGGGTAAAAGTTGTACCCCTGGGGTGCAAGAGGTGCCCAAATTTACCGCATTGACATATAATGGTGACGGTACGTCCCACTGAAACAGGAAGTGCTCACAGTTGCATTTCCTGCTATAGTAACGTCCATAGGAAAACTGAACTGAACTGTGGATCCCATTGTCAGAGACATGGGGTGGGCTCATTTTACTCGGGCAATCATTGTGAAGCTGTCAAGCCACGCCCCAGCAACCACTTTAGAGCACCTTAGCAACTGATCCGTAGGCTGTCATTATAAAAGGCCCAGAGTTTTGCCGCGGCAAGCAGCACAGAAAATGTACCCGTCTAGTATAACATCATCTTTGAAGTTTTGTCTGTATGCATAAAGCTTTCAGACAACTGGTGCTGATTGGAACTGGCATCGTAAACAATGACGCCACACACTTTCCTAGGAGCAGTCCTACTCCTCTCTGAAAGTGAGAGTAGGAATCTTCATAAATAACTTTTACATCCTGCTCTGAGTGCTCTGTCTCTTTTTTTGCCCTAAATTAAATTTGAGCGCAATTTCTAGAAGTGATCCTGAGACGCTTAGTTAAAACATGATGCTTAAGAATAATTTGACCCTCCTTCTGAAATGGTGACCTTTTTTTGGCCGGGTTAGATTTTCAAAGATGTTTCTAGCTTTAATGCAGAATGAAACTAAAAAGCTGCTGGAAAACCATTCAGTTCTTTAGTGATGTCATACATGATGTCATATGTGACTAGAATAGAAATGAGCAAAACTACATTGTTGGAACTGTATGAGCAGGCCGTCTTGGACCTTCAGATAGAAGTCTCATCCTGTCACTTTGCATTAAATAAATCAAGTCACCCCTTCCCAGTTTTGGGTCTTGATATTTTTCCTCCTCCGTTAATATGTAACAATCATTTTTATTTACTTTCAAAGTTAATTAATTCAGGAAATCTCTGATTACTATCATAATCACCACCATCTCACCTTCTTTTCCGCCTGTCCTGCTGCCACCATGTCGTGCCCTTTGTGATCCTCCAGCATGCACATGCAACAGATGCGTTGTTTCTCTTTTCGGCAGTAAACCTCCAGGACTTTCCCGTGTACGGAGCATGTCAACGCATACAGCTGATCAGTAGCGTCCACTAGCGTGTGTAAAGCCCTGGCGTGGAGGTCGTTGTGAAGCTCGAGGTGTCTCTCACAATATGAGGCCAGACACATCAGGCAGGACTTGACGGCTTTCTGTCTGCCATCAGTGCATGCGTCGCAGGCCACGTCCTCAGGTCTGGTAGTCGTGTCTGCTGGGGTTTGTCTGTGGAGAGCTGTCTCTTTGAGTTCGTCCTCAACTTTGTCCACTGGTCCATCCTGCCCAGGCTTGGTGGAGAAAGTTTGCGAGCACTGCGGGCAGCTGTACGAGCCCGTGCGTTCATACTTGCTGATTAAGCCGTCGCTGCAGGCCCTGCAGAAGTCATGCCCGCAGGGAGTAGTCATGACATTCTTTGATTTCGTAAGACACAAACAGCACTCATGAGGGTTCTGTAAGCGTGGATTGCTGTAGGCTGCCATTGTTTAATCACGCAGCTCTAGAGAGAGAGAGAGTGAGAATGTGAACTGTCCAGGAAACAGGATTTCAGTTTCAATTCTCAGGATCTGTGCTTGCATGTGTGGGTGGAGCTTCTCAGCCCAGTGTGTGTGTGTGTGTGTATGAGAAAGATAAACACCCACAAATGAGGTGTCGTGACAATATATGGCTTATCCAGACTTTACAAACACAAATATCATGACATGAGACAGTTCATTATTGTCTTCGTTTTTTTTTTCACTGCTAGAGGAACAAGGAAACAACAAGCCAAGACTAGGGAAGTGAAGTACTCAGGCTTCAAAGTGGGTGAGAACCTTCAGTGCACCCTCGCAACAAATAACAACCAGATCCGACAGACAGCCAGGAACCGAGAAGACCGGTTAAACGAGATAAAGAGAAGTTTGTACTCTTGGATCATTTTATGTTTTTTTTGTTGTTGTTGCTGGGGTAAAGGTTGGTGAACTTTGATCCTTTACTGCCACCTCCTGGTGTGGTTTTGGTGCTCAAACAAAGGTGGAAACACACTCAAGTCCTTGACCTGGATTGACCTTGAAAGCCTGCTATACCTAGTACATCTAAGTCAAGGGTATTGACTTATGTGCCTACAATAATAACACAAATAATATTCTGATCTTTCACGTCTTTATCGAATCCCCTCATTCAATATTCGTAATGGTGATGATCCCCACTGATCAATCACTGATTCCCATTGAGCCCCAATGTTCCCACTGTCCAAACACTGATCCCCACTGTTCCCACTGTCCAAACACTGATCCCCCCCCCTGTTCCCACGGATCCCACAAATCAATCACTGATCCCCCACTGATCCTCACTGTCTCCACTATCCAATCACTGATCCCCACTGTCCAATCACTGATCCCCACTGTCCAATCACTGATCCCCACTGTCCAATCACTGATCCTCACTGATCAATCACTGATCCCCACTGATCAATCACTGATCCCCACTGATCAATCACTGATCCCAGCTGTCCCCACTATCCAATCACTGATCCCCACTGCGCCCACTAATCAATCACTGATCCCCACTGTCCAAACACTGATCCTCACTATTCCCACAAATCAATCACTGAACCCCACTGTCCCCACTGATCAATGACTGATCCCCATTGATCTCCAATGTTCCCACTGTCCAAACACTGATCCCCCCTGTTCACACGGATCAATCACTGATCCCCACTGTTCCCACAAATCAATCACTGATCCCCAAGCTCCAATCACTGATCCCCATTGATCAATCATTGATCCCCACTGTTCCCACAGATCAATCACTGATCCCCACTGATCAATCACTGATCCCCGCTGTCCCCACTATCCAATCACTGATCCCCACTGTTCCCACAAATCAATCACTGATCCGCACTGATCCCCACTGTCCAATCACTGATCCCCACTGATCAATCACTGATCCCCACTGATCAATCACTGATTCCCATTGATCCCCAATGTTCCCATTGTCCAAACACTAATCCCCACTGTTCCCACAGATCAATCACTGATCCCTACTGTTCCCACAAATCAATCACTGATCCCTACTGTTCCCACAGATCAATCACTGATCCCCACTGTTCCCACAAATCAATCACTGATCCCCACTGATCTCCATTGATCGATCATTGATCCCCACTGTTCCCACAGATCAATCACTGATCCCCACTGATCAATCACTGATCCCCGCTGTCCTCACTATCCATTCACTGATCCCCACTGTTCCCACAAATCAATCACTGATCCGCACTGTCCCCACTGTCCAATCACTGATCCCCACTGATCAATCACTGATCCCCACTGATCAATCACTGATTCCCATTGATCCCCAATGTTCCCACTGTACAAACACTGATCCCCACTGTTCCCACAGATCAATCACTGATCCCTACTGTTCCCACAAATCAATCACTGATCCCTACTGTTCCCACAAATTAATTACTGATCCCCACTCTCCAAACACTGATCCCCACTGTTCCCACAAATCAATCACTATTATTATTATTATTATTATTATTTGTATCCTACTGAAGAAAACACTTAAGATGTGGATAAAACATTTCAATATAAACCAAAATTAAATACCTGCAAACTATCCCTTTCTGAACGATCTAAATAACTGGAATTCTGTCCCCAATGATCAATCACTGACCCCCACTGTCTCCACTGATCAATCACTGATCCCCATTGATCCCCAATGTTCCCACTGTCCAAACACTGATCCCCCCCTGTTCCCACGGATCCCACAAATCAATCACTGATCCCCCACTGATCCTCACTGTCTCCACTATCCAATCACTGATCCCCACTGTCCAATCACTGATCCCCACTGTCCAATCACTGATCCCCACTGTCCAATCACTGATCCCCACTGTCCAATCACTGATCCCCACTGATCAATCACTGATCCCCACTGTTCCCACAAATCAATCACTGATCCACACTGTCCCCACTGTCCAATCACTGATCCCCACTGATCAATCACTGATCCCCACTGATCAATCACTGATTCCCATTGATCCCCAATGTTCCCACTGTACAAACACTGATCCCCACTGTTCCCACAGATCAATCACTGATCCCTACTGTTCCCACAAATCAATCACTGATCCCTACTGTTCCCACAAATTAATTACTGATCCCCACTCTCCAAACACTGATCCCCACTGTTCCCACAAATCAATCACTATTATTATTATTATTATTATTATTTGTATCCTACTGAAGAAAACACTTAAGATGTGGATAAAACATTTCAATATAAACCAAAATTAAATACCTGCAAACTATCCCTTTCTGAACGATCTAAATAACTGGAATTCTGTCCCCAATGATCAATCACTGACCCCCACTGTCTCCACTGATCAATCACTGATCCCCATTGATCCCCAATGTTCCCACTGTCCAAACACTGATCCCCCCCTGTTCCCACGGATCCCACAAATCAATCACTGATCCCCCACTGATCCTCACTGTCTCCACTATCCAATCACTGATCCCCACTGTCCAATCACTGATCCCCACTGTCCAATCACTGATCCCCACTGTCCAATCACTGATCCCCACTGATCAATCACTGATCCCCACTGATCAATCACTGATCCCCACTGATCAATCACTGATCCCAGCTGTCCCCACTATCCAATCACTGATCCCTACTGTTCCCACAAATCAATCACTGATCCCTACTGTTCCCACAAATTAATTACTGATCCCCACTCTCCAAACACTGATCCCCACTGTTCCCACAAATCAATCACTGATCCCTACTGTTCCCACAGATCAATCACTGATCCCCACTGTTCCCACAGATCAATCACTAATCCCTACTGTTCCCACAGATCAATCACTGATCCCCACTGTTCCCACAAATCAATCACTGATCTCCATTGATCAATCATTGATCCCCACTGTTCCCACAGATCAATCACTGATCCCCACTGATCAATCACTGATCCCCGCTGTCCCCACTATCCAATCACTGATCCCCACTGTTCCCACAAATCAATCACTGATCCGCACTGATCCCCACTGTCCAATCACTGATCCCCACTGATCAATCACTGATCCCCACTGATCAATCACTGATTCCCATTGATCCCCAATGTTCCCATTGTCCAAACACTAATCCCCACTGTTCCCACAGATCAATCACTGATCCCTACTGTTCCCACAAATCAATCACTGATCCCTACTGTTCCCACAGATCAATCACTGATCCCCACTGTTCCCACAAATCAATCACTGATCCCCACTGATCTCCATTGATCGATCATTGATCCCCACTGTTCCCACAGATCAATCACTGATCCCCACTGATCAATCACTGATCCCCGCTGTCCTCACTATCCATTCACTGATCCCCACTGTTCCCACAAATCAATCACTGATCCGCACTGTCCCCACTGTCCAATCACTGATCCCCACTGATCAATCACTGATCCCCACTGATCAATCACTGATTCCCATTGATCCCCAATGTTCCCACTGTCCAAACACTAATCCCCACTGTTCCCACAGATCAATCACTGATCCCTACTGTTCCCACAAATCAATCACTGATCCCTACTGTTCCCACAAATTAATAACTGATCCCTACTGTTCCCACAAATTAATTACTGATCCCCACTCTCCAAACACTGATCCCCACTGTTCCCACAAATCAATCACTGATCCCTACTGTTCCCACAGATCAATCACTGATCCCCACTGTTCCCACAGATCAATCACTAATCCCTACTGTTCCCACAGATCAATCACTGATCCCCACTGTTCCCACAAATCAATCACTGATCTCCATTGATCAATCATTGATCCCCACTGTTCCCACAGATCAATCACTGATCCCCACTGATCAATCACTGATCCCCGCTGTCCCCACTATCCAATCACTGATCCCCACTGTTCCCACAAATCAATCACTGATCCGCACTGTCCCCACTGTCCAATCACTGATCCCCACTGATCAATCACTGATTCCCATTGATCCCCAATGTTCCCACTGTCCAAACACTAATCCCCACTGTTCCCACAGATCAATCACTGATCCCTACTGTTCCCACAAATCAATCACTGATCCCTACTGTTCCCACAAATTAATTACTGATCCCTACTGTTCCCACAAATTAATTACTGATCCCCACTCTCCAAACACTGATCCCCACTGTTCCCACAAATCAATCACTGATCCCTACTGTTCCCACAGATCAATCACTGATCCCCACTGTTCCCACAGATCAATCACTAATCCCTACTGTTCCCACAGATCAATCACTGATCCCCACTGTTCCCACAAATCAATCACTGATCTCCATTGATCAATCATTGATCCCCACTGTTCCCACAGATCAATCACTGATCCCCACTGATCAATCACTGATCCCCACTGTTCCCACAAATCAATCACTGATCCCTACTGTTCCCACAAATTAATCACTGATCCCTACTGTCCCCACAAATCAATCACTGATCCCCACTGTCCAAACACTGATCCCCGCTGTTCCCACAAATCAATCACTATCCAATCACTGATCCCCACTGATCAATCACTGATCCCCGCTGTCCCCACTATCCAATCACTGATCCCCACTGTTCCCCACATATCGATCACTGATCCCCACTGTTCCCCACATATCGATCACTGATCCCCACTGTTCCCCACATATCGATCACTGATCCCCACTGTTCAATCACTGATCCCCATTGATCCCCAATGTTCCCACTGTCCAAACACTGATCCCCACTGTTCCCACAAATCAATCACTGATCCCCACTGTCCCCACTGTCCAAACACTGATCTCCACTGTCCCCACAGATCAATCACTGATCTCTACTGTTCCCACTGAGCAATCACTGATCAATCACTGATCCCCACTGATCAATCACTGATCCCCGCTGTCCCCACTATCCAATCACTGATCCCCACTGTTCCCCACATATCAATCACTGATCCCCACTGTCCCCACTGTCCAATCACTGATCCCCACTGTTCCCCACATATCAATCACTGATCCCCACTGTCCCCACAGATCAATCACTGATCTCTACTGTTCCCACAGATCAATCACTGATCTCTACTGTTCCCACAGATCAATCACTGATCCCGGCTGTTCCCACAAATCAATCACTGTCCCCACTGTCCAATCACTGATCCCCACTGATCAATCACTGATCCCCATTGATCCCCAATGTTCCCACTGTCCAAACACTGATCCCCACTGTTCCCACAGATCAATCACTGATCCCCACTGTGCCCACAGACCAATCACTGATCCCTACTGTTCCCACAAATCAATCACTGATCCCCACTGATCAATCACTGATCCCCACTGTTGGGCAAAATACACAAATCTTTTACTTGAATACAAGAACCAATACCTAGATAAAAAATGACAATCAAAATTAGAGGTCACCCATTTACAGTTCTACTTGATTAGTAGTACAAAAGGACTTACCTTAAAATTTTGTATCAAATATACTGAGTTTGTATTAGATTACAGTAGTCTTCAAGTCATAGTAAAAGACTCTCTCTCTCTCTGATGTATAGTCAGTGTCTACAACCTTCTCCGTTTCTGATTTGAAACACCTGATCCATGATTACAAAATGCAGTTATACAGAATAGTCACATGGTGGCGATATTGCGGCTTTAAATACTACACAAGTGTAAATGATGTAATTTAACACTACATAGAAATGTAGTGGAATACAAAGTAAATATATTTTTATAGGATGTAGTGGAGTACATGCAACACAGTGGTTT
>JAAGKR010004046.1:36158-66312 GCA_011419295.1 Clarias macrocephalus | reverse complement strand
CAGCCTTGTGCTCGTCAACATTCTCACCTGAGTTAACAAGACGATTACTGAAATGATCTCAGCAGGTCCTTTAATGACAGCAATGAAATGCAGTGGAACGTTTTTTTCGGGATTAAGTTAATTTTCATGGCAAAGAAGGACTATGCAATTCATCTGATCACTCTTCATAACATTCTGGAGTATATGCAAATTGCTATTATAAAAACTTAAGCAGCAACTTTTCCAATTTCCAATATTTATGTAATTCTCAAAACTTTTGGCCACGACTGTACACACTGGATTACATAAAATTACAAAAGGTAAAAAGTGTTTATACTGAAGAGAAACTAACAAATTTGCCATTTCGTAATGATGTTCATGACACGATTCATACGAAAAGCTGAATGTAAAGGTTAACTGCAGAGTCGTCTTTCAATGTCAGTCCTACAACATGAACGGAATCTAGGCACATTCAAATTTTTGGTTCAAATTCATGTTTTTCTGGAAATTTGGATTAAAGAAACAGAAATGTCGACCATATATTTCTTTAAATGTAAGGACCAACAATTCCTTATTGGTTTTTTGGATAGTTATCTAAAGGGCTTCCTGAGGATGTTCTCCCTGAAACCTTCTCTGTCACACAAAAGCCTGTATGATGGCTTCCATGGAAAAACATTAAGGCTTCCCGACAAGGACCAACCAAAGAATCAATCAGGGTAATGGTTGGCACATTGTTTCTTTAAGTGTGAAGTGTAGGACAAAACAAACTTATTATTTCAGAAGGAATTTCACTGACCCTTCCTAGCAGCAGAATTTCCTGAATAACATTTATGAGTCACTACATGTTCACTCAATCAAGACAAATATTGAATATATTAGGATATAAAACATGATGGCAAAAAAAAAAAAAAAAAAAAAACGTTTCCCCCAAGCAACGTGACCTGAGCCATGCAATCATACAGTACAGTAAAGCAGACACGTCAATAGCGATGAGGAGTAATAAAAAATATGAAGGAGTAAGTTATGTTCGGAAAGAAAGGATAACATCCTTTAATCACTCTAATCCACCAGCTTTTCCTCCCCAGTAGGAGATGATGAACAATATTACTATTGAACTGATGACTGGATTAGATGAATATGTCGACTCATTGGTTTCTTTTTGAGTCATCATGTCCATGAGCACTGCTCTCTCCTGCATACATTATTCAGATCAGACCATTCAGACACTGAATGCATTGAGACCTCAGCCTGCATGTGGCCTCCAGTTACTCTCCGTAAATTATTAATGAGCATCTACTCTCTCTTTCTCTAATAGTAGCATTAAATTAGACAGATGGGGAGGTGGGCACACTGGCAGACAAACAGACACAAATGACTTGGATAAAGGAAAATGTTTAATGAGAACTGACTGCTAAAAAGAAGACGTGAAATAACTGCACTTTGGGAGAATCACCATGAAGTTCTACTCGGAAAACTGCGTTACATTATGAAGGCAACAAGGACAAGAAAATCTTCCTGATGAGATGACACGAAGAATAAATCCCGGACATGAACCAGACTCAAGAGGAAACACCTCCTCCTTAGTGTGATTAGAATTCATGTACTGCAAAAAAATATGCGATGATATCTTGAATATAGTTACATTTATCAAGATTCAAGACTCAAGAATTATATATAATGTATATATATATAATGTATACAGTATATACATATAAATATAAATATAAATATATATATATATATATATATGTGCAAATATACACACTGTGATGTAACATATATGTGCAAACATACAGACTGTAATATAAGATATATGTGCACCTAATGTATACAGACTGTAAGCCTGTGTCATGGTGTAGTAAAGTGACTGTGTGACTGTGTGCCAAATTTGATCAGTAATTGTTATTGTTGTGTATTTAGTGCCTGCGTGGTGAACAAAGCTACTATTCGGTCTTTCAGTTCGTGCCCTGCGTGAGTCTTTTGCCAGATGGCAGCCACTGAAACAGTTTGTGATTTGGGTGATGAGTGTCTTTAATAATGCACTGACCCCTGGACCGGCATCGCCTGATGTACAGTAAATGCCCTGTAGATCAGTCCTGGTTATGCACACCTGATCACTCTCCTTAAGTCATTTTTGTCCTGGGAGCTGATATTTTCCAACCAGACTGTAATGGACTGAACTGATAAACAACACATGCGCAAACACACTCATCAACAACCATCTAACAATTGTACTGTACACCCCAACCTGTAAATGCTCAATATTCATGACTTTATTTGCACAAAACTATTTTATCTTTACTGCTCCTCACAAGCGATGTTTACTGTTTACAAACTGTTTCTCCTCCCACTAGCTCAACTCATTACTACGAAGTATTGAAATGTGCCGTGTTGTCGCACTGTCACTTTGACGATCTTGTTTGCACATTTGCACATGCACTTGATGTTGTCTCGTTTGTATAGGACTTAGTTTTAAACTTAAAAATGTCAATCTGTCTTGTCTTATGTTGTACAGTATATAGCACCTTGGTCCTGGAGGAACGTTGTTTTGTTTCACTGGGTATTAAACGATATATGGTTAAAATGATGATGAAAGCCTCCTTGAACTTGGACTTGAATATTCTCAGAGACAACAGACTGGATGATAGAGGTATAGAAGGTTTTGTGCAGACCTAAAGAGATCCTGAACTTTCTCAGCTGTCTGAGGTAGTACAGTACAAACATTGCCTACCCTTCCTCACTAGTGAAGAGATACAGTATGAGGTGTCCAGGACAAGTCCCTCTCCACCAGAGTCCCGCTGATCTTGAGCGGAGTCCTGTTGATCTTGTACTTTCTTAAAATACGATTACAACAAACCAAATATATGATTATTAAGCTTATTTCTAATAATTTTTTTTTCACTAAAATGTTAAGCAAAAAAGGTATTGTTCTATATGCGAATAAATTTAGCTAATTTTAGGAATTTCCTGAAAGAATTATATTTATTATATTTATATTTATTATATTATTATAGTTTATTATATTTAATATTTAATTGTATTTTATTCTAACGTATTTAAGAAGTTACAGATGGCATTTTTTACAGTGTTAGAGTAAAAAAAATGCAGTAGGCCAAAGGCAAACAGTGTTACAAGGAAGCATTCAGTAAAAGTATATTGTGTAAATAAGAATCCTGGGAGAAGCACAATATCTTTTTAAATGAATAAAATTCCAGTCAGGCTTGGGATCTTGTATCGCATGTACAGAGCACAGCAGCAGCATGTACAGAACACAAGACCATTCCATCCGATCATTTAACCTTAAAGGAATATATTTAATTATTTACTAAAAAGCTGTCCGGCTTAAATGAGTCTCACTCCTTTTTAATTTGTCCTGCCTGCAGTCCCTGCGTTGTGCTCGGAGTAACATCAGTGGCTGCTCTTAAGTTTCTCTTAGCACGAGAGATCAGGAATGCAACATTCACACATAAAACTGTAGTAAACCCCGAACAGATGTTTGGTTAGATCAGGTCGACATTTGTTTATTGAGAAAAACATGTAATGTGAATAGATGTGTATGATAAAATGTGTATCACGGAAGCAAAGACTGAGTTTTTTCAGGTAATCAGTTTTAAACTGTTTAAAATGATGATTTTGAGGCTATTGATAATTAAATTTGTTGTTGTTGTTGTTGTTGTTGTTGTTGTTTTCCTATTTTAATTCAACCATGTCAAATACTTTACAATTTGCCAGTGTGCAATATCAGCAAGTCAAAGAGCCATGTAACTCTGCTGAGCTTTTATCTTGATCTGGAAAAAGCAGTTTGTACTCTGTTCTTGGCCAGGAGCTGAGTGAAAGGCTTAAGCCTTCTTGGAAAGACAGAAAGGGTTGCCAGATAAAAGGCATTAGTCAGCCCTGACCTAAGAGCATGCACAGACATTAAGAGGGCCTTTTCTCTGTCAGTCTAATTAGAGCGGGCTCATGACTATGTGCTGTGGCCTCATTGCCTGGCTACGTGTTTCAGAAAGGCCACTGGGTCTGGGAAAGGAAGAGGTCATTCTTCTACCTAACCTTTTTACATCTGTATCACGAGAGACCCACGCATAAAACAGATTCAATCAACAATTAAAAGAACTCGCTGTAATTAATCTTCGCTGTTGCCCTTTAGGAATGAAATAGCATTCAATTAGACAGAACTACAAGAGGACATAGAATGAAGCGTTGAAATTACAGCTATAAACCAATTGCTCTCATCTCAACTCACTCTTAAAGATGTGACTTACAGTGTGTCGCACGGTGTCTAACACTATACTGAGATTTAGCATGAAGAAATATTTGGCTGTAGACAGCATTTTCTGGTTTATTGTAGCTTCAAGCAGTAGCGATGGCATTCCATACCCACTTTCTCTAAAGCCATTGCTCTAATTCCCCAAGTCTCAAGAGTCTAAAGTGGAAGTTCTGTATCCTGATGCTCCTTAAAATGAATTATAGTTAAGCAAAAGAGATTCACAAACTGTACATGCACAAAGGGTTAGAGCAGAGGTACCATGGTTAATTTGATTATCAGACTGTTCGCTTTACATAGAGAGAACATCACAACCATCAATCATATTGGAGTGTTCATGTGGTCACCAGAAATCCAATTTGCAAATGAGTGAATGGATAGAATAAATCTCGTCATCATAGTTCTCAATATTTTAGCCTTTTATTAGTGGTGCTTGCAAAGCGAAACACTACTGTTATTATCTCACAGGCTTATTATTATTATTATTATTATTATTTTCTTCTTCTTCCGTACAAAGGTTTGGCGTGTAACTAGTCTCGTACGGTCTGTCATTGACCCATGCTGCTTATTCGGGAATGGGTGGGTGGTAAATTGCAAACTGGGGGAGGGCTCATTCAGCTCAGGCAACCAATCAGTCTTTCGTGTTTATCATTATGTTAATAAGCCACGCCCTCAGCAACATCACTAGCCTGCTGTTAGCATGGTGCTAACACAATTAGCATAGTGCTAGAACGATGCTAACACGATTAGCATGTTGCTAACATTGTGCTAACACGATTAGCATGTTGCTAACATTATGCTAACAATATTAGCATGTTGCCATTATGCTAACTGCATTAGCATCTTGCTAGCGACATAATTAGCATGTCGCTACCATGATGCTAACATGATTAGAATGTGGCTAGCATGACCTCAGTCAAGTTTTGCCTCGGCCAGCACCACTCACATTCTAGTACAGTATGAATAACACTGATTGCATTTCAAGCAAACTTTTAAATTAGAGAACTGATCATGCTAAACACAGTTCAAATTTAAGATTAAAGGGTAAAAATAATACCAGGTTGGCCAACTGGTTGCCACTGTCAGGCCCTTGAAAAAGGCTCTTAACCACCTATGCCTATGCACAAAGCTATGGAGATGCAGGGCATCCTCAGTGCCAGTCTCAAGTCTGGAGAAATGGGTGGGTGGATTGCGGAACAAACGGCCTCCATCGTAAAACCTGCGCCAATAACGTCAGATATACAAATTACTTACCTGATGCAGTGACCCTGAGAAAGAAAACGCAAAAATAATAAAACTAAATAAAATAAAATAAGATAAAATAATAGACCATTTGAGCAGAGGAGATCATCAACCATATTGTTGCTGCACAATGTTGACAATGTCTGAATGCATCAAGGGACACAGTCAAGTAGTCTTTCAAAACAAGAGGGAGAAGAAGTGTTTGATTGACGTAACTGTCCCAGATGGCTACAGCACACCAAAAGAAGCGGAGCAATTCTAAAGACCTGTAGACCAAGATCAGCAGGAAGTGCGGCACTGGGACCAGAGTGGTCCTTGTGATGGTCACAGCCCACGGCACTACCAAAAGAGGGCTTGATGAGAAAAATTTATTGATGCCACACATTTAGAGGGAAAGTGAAGATGATGGGAAACACACATATTCAAGTGCCGAGCTGAAACCTTATCTTCGTTTGTTAGAACCCAGATGCCCCAGAAGCCAGTTAACATAGAGAAGAAACATATAGCCACAACCACCACAAAACAACAACAACAACAATAGTAATATGAAGGTTGTTCAAGTCAAACCAGGACTTTTGACTGCGCAAAATAACAGAACAGTTATGTGAGTAAAAACAACAATAATTTCTACCTACAGTATACAGTGTATAACCCCCTGCTATACTAATGCACTTATCCCAGTATTTTACTAGTGCTTGGATACCATCAAGGTAGACGTTTTTCTCTGTATAATGAAACACTAATTGAAGTACCTGGCTACCCAGGAATTCCTTTAATGGCCCAACCATGTGGAAATGGCTTGGAGCCATTGGAGTTAGGACTGTACAGGGGTTGTGGTGTTTGTGAATGTATGTGTGCACAGTGTGCAGACAAATGTGTCCCTTCCACAAGTTAGCGACAAGGTATGCATCGATTTTAGATCGTCATTCATGGACATACGGGCCTTCTTTAAACATTTGCACCATTTAAATGTTTTACGAGTCTCATCACCACACTGTTTGTGACAATCGATTTTTTTCCCTTCATGAGAAATTTCATCAGAAATCCTGGTTTGACTTGAACACCATCTCTCATAGAAATGATTTTAATAAAACATTACATTTTACAGTATTTTAATAGAATTCAAATATTAGTCAATAGGTAACCTACATGTAATTAGTATCTAAAGTAAAATAAATAAATAAAAATAAATTTTGGACAATAGTGCTGTAGGATTCTGTACAATAGCACAAATCAAACAAGGGTCATCCATGCAAACTGTTTATTCATTAATATTTTTGTTGTAATGTACAAAGTAAGCACTTTCCCAACACTCAAACCAGTTGCTTTGAATATGTGCCGATATAATAAACACTTTCCTTCTTTAAAATACTCTAAAAAAATTATATTTTATTTTAAATATCATTGCTTTCTTCAGGAAGATACAAATATGCATTCTGAAATATAATGATTTTTATTATATAGTACCAAATGCAATAAAATGCAAAACCCTAATCCCCAGTTTTACCCATGAATGACTGCTTATCTCATGCTGACACAGAATTAATAATCAACACACAGCTACAGTGACTTACACAAGAACAGATACATACATATACACACACACTTTTTGTATGAAAATAGAAAGGATTATTAAAAGAGATTATTACATTTTAGCAACATCATAGTCATTTGTGTTCTAAACCTAAGCACTGACAACATTACTTACTTACTGTAAAATGTACATATGAACGTTTTCTTCAACAACCTCCCATATGCTTATAGATTAGAATCATCACCTAAAGAGCATGAGTGCCTCAAATCACCTCAACAGCAATGACAGTGTGTTTTATTATATTAGAGCCCTCATGTAGTTGTTCCTCATGTTCTTCCTCTAATATAACATTAAACAGTGTTGATGAATTACTTAGTACTGTATAATGGTGCACTAATAAGAGAAATTCAGGTGACGATTACTCTGAGCATGCAAGACAGTTATCAAGAACACGATACTTTATGACGTACAAACAATGCACAATACACGTTGACATTTCTGCGTCTGCTAAAGGCACACCATAATCTGAAAGCGCATTTACTGCACACACACTGCAGGAAACTATACACGCTCCCATGTGACATTTGCAAAGTGATTGTAATCAAGCAAAATAGAATTGCACGATTAAATGTCAAGTAATTTAATAATGTTGCATTTTCTTTTGTACAGACTGAGTATTGCTTGCGAAAAATAAATACACCTTTTTTACTTTTTGCATCTCTGACAAGATATAATATTTTCTGCTGGTTACTGATAATTACAAGCTCATATGATAGTGAAAAAAAGAGAAAACTGAAATGTATCACATGCTTGAAAAATGACAAAGTTAATATGTAACATAATGCATAATATAACATAAGATCTAATAACAGCTACATGGACACACCGATATGAAGATCTTATAGCTGTCAAAATACAACATACAATTGTGCTCTTTGTTAACGAGCATGTTGTTTTATGTTGATAATGGATGAAACAGATTAAATATTCATTCACACCTGCTTTTTACACAATGGAAGACCCTTTTTTTCAGTTTATACATTTGCTCGTTGTCAACGCTTATATTGCGGGAGATTAGAAGTCCAAGCTGGCATGTTGTGTATTTAATTTTAATTGCTTTAGAAACTTATTTGGTGAAAAACTGACAAACATCAAGATGTGCTGGTGCAGATCAAACTATTTACAGCATTTAAACGTAATACATTTTCATTTCTAGGTTATATCTTCTCAACAGCTTTGTATGAACAGAATCTTAATTCTCATTTTATTAAAAATATGTTGTAAAAAAGATGCATAACATAAGGAAAGTGTGCTGTCAGTTATTGTTTAGAACAACAACAACAACAACAACAACAACAACAACAACAACAACCAAAAGAAAATGGAATTTAAAAGAAAATTTAAAGTTTTGACTGATTTGCCAGCCAGGTCACAGTGACAGGACAGGACAGTGTGGGCAGTCTGAGATGCTGTGCCAATGTCAACGTTTACACCCTCTCAACTCGACTGGGATCATAAGAGTCTGAGGAATGAAAGAAAAAATATGTAAATTTAGCGACATTTTAACAGGAAACCATATCACTATCAAAATGAATCTATATTACTACAGAACTCGTAACTACAAAGAGAAAATTAAATCCAAACTAAATATTAATCAATAAAATTTTGACTTTTTATAGTTTTTTTTTTTCTTTTGAATAGGGGACTCTTTACACTTCTAGTGCACACCAGTTTATAAGTCAGGACAGAATTATTAATAAGATGGTGAGTAAAGTAATGTGTCTTGGGAAATGCTCATCAGTAGGAGCAGATGCGAAAATGCAGGTGGGAGCAAAATAATAGAGACAATACTTCCCTCTTGTGGTGAAAAACACTTATTGCTTCAAGATCTTTACTCAACTACTCAGTTTGGAGTCCAAGAGCATAAATGAGTGTTTCGTCCAGACACAACAAATGTAGATAGGTTGATTGATTGACTGACTGATTAATTGGTTGATTAATGTTTAAAGAACTCTGAAGCCACATACCACACACATGATCCAATGCTGTGGACTGAAAAGCCCTTATTCTGACCAATTCGGAAGTTTAATAACAGCATTATGAGCAGTTAATTCAATAAGAGTCCAACAAACATAACTTTAACATTTAACTCACAGCCACCCTGTATCTTATACTGTATCTTAGTTCAACTGCCCTTATTGTAAAGAAGATGCTTGCAAGATAACCACAGAGTGCACCTTTTAGAATACATAATGTCACACACATCCATGCCTAGCTAATGCTGCTGTGATTGGCAGGAGAGAGTAGTGTCATCCATTCCAGCCAGACAGTATGACCTCGCATGTTGTCTCAGTCTGCTGCTGCATTGCCTATTTGTAATGTCCTGATGAGCAAAACTGCACTGTCACACCACCCTCTTGTTGTAATGATGAATGACAAAGTTTGTGTTCAATTGGATTTTAAACATTTATTTATTTATTTATTAGTTTATTTATATATTTATGCTTTTGGCATAAGACAGTACAGTGCTGCAGACCGATGTAATGAACTACTAGTCCAAGCTGATAAATTAGCAAATGGGAATGGATTTAATGGATTCATTATGTCTAGTGACATGTATAATTTATATTAATGTGCTCATTATAACAAAATCGAATTTTCTGTGTTTAACATCAATTTTATTCTGAGACAGCGACCCCAGATGTCTTTTCTATGCACCAAATAAAACAGCCACTATTATGCTCTCAGACTGCGTGAATAAGGTCGTTTATTAGTAATTGATATCCATGTAAAATTAATGTGCACTCACCTGAAACAGACTTAATGTCCTCGTCCTCAGGTGAATCTGAATCAGTGGTCATACTAAAGTTGTCCGGGAGTGTGATCTCTCTCTTGACCACTGTTCCACTGCGTGACTGAGGACCTGAGACTGAGCATCCCATGGACTCTGGGGAATGTATTGTCCTTTCCACTACTTCTTCTTTTGTCTCCTGTTCCTCATCCCTTTTTCCATCAATATCATCATCTATCTTTATCTCAAAAGCTGCCTGCCACTCGTTTACTTTCATTTCATTCAACACAAATTGCTCCTCTTCTCCTTCTAATACGTTGTCCTCTTGAACTCTATTTTCAGTCCTTTCCTTTCCCATTTCCTCTTCTCCCCTCCCTTTCTGGATCTCTTTTTTGAAAGCGCTGACGCATGACATTGACTCATCCTCCACGACAGGATTAACGCGCGCTGCAGACGTTTCTCCATTTCTGCACACAGAAGATGGGTGATATACGATGGACTTGTCCAGTTGGCCTTCACACAAGTCTGCAGCCGGCGTAACCTTTTTCTCACCTCCACACACACTTAAAGTCAGATCCTCATCTTCAGTCGCTGGCAGTGATAAACGCAGTTTATTGGGTGGAAATTCAGGTAAATCTAACACTAAAGAAGCGGTATGACTCTCCTTGGTGGATGTGTCTCCTGTAGAATCATGGTCTTCCCCAACCGCAATATCACTCTTCTCAATCAGTTTGTGTGTGTGGACTGATGTCTCAATTACTTGCTTATACTTCTTACTCACATGCTGTGTTTCTTCATTTGACCTTAATTTCATGCACTGCCTAACAAATTCAGGCTTTTCCCTACTCTGTTTTTCACTATGCTCATCTTCCTGATCCTGTTTGCAATCTTGACCGACAACCAAAGCTTCAACTGGTACATCAATGCCCAGGATCCTGGCTGCCCTCTGTTCAATGGACTCATGCACAGGAATTCCTTTGGCACACTGAATTTGATATAGGTTGCTAAGATCTTCTGTTGGCATGCTATTGGCTTTCTCTTGACTAAGAAGAGCCTCCAGATGTTCATCTGCTATTGATTTTTCATTGCTCAGATATGGACCATCATCATCATCATCATCATCATCATAGTCTGCCATGAATGTGAAATGCTGCCTTCTGACACCGTGAATGTGAGGTGACCTTCCTGAGTCAGTGTTAACCTTGCTGTTCTCAGACACATTCTTGTGGTCAAAGCATACATTACTATTTGGGTGCTTACGATTTGCACTAATGTCAGGGCTGTTTGTATTTTGATCTCCTCCACTATCTGAAGATGTAATATGTGCAGCCTCACACGCTTCTGAGGTGTCAGAGGGACTAGTCAGCATAGGAGACTCTGGACTTAAACCTACAGGTGACTCCAGTTTCACAGAGTCTGGGATCGCTGTGTAGACTGTAAGTCCAACATCTTTCAGTAACGACTCCTTTGGCACTGGAATATCCAACGTGTCCATGATCAGGTCATCCTGCACTGTACTCAAGCCCTCATAATTGACAAACCCCCCATCCGTGTCCTGTCTTGGTGGTATGTCAGGATGTAGAAAACTTCCTGTCAGTGTAGACAAGGCACCTTCTAATTCCCTGAACTCTTTACTTGTTTGAGTCACACATCTGTGCTCTAAATCTAACCTCAAATCCAAGTTGTCATTCTTTAGCTGTGGCTCAGGACTGTGTAGCTGTTTAACCCTATGTGTAGCCAACTCAGGTTTTATGAACTCTGTGCTCATGTTGTCTACCTCTAAAATGTTTCTCAATGCCTCGTCGAGGTCCTCTATAGCCTGATCAGTGGCTTTTTGTTTGGCATTTTGATCTTGCAGCTCCTTGTTAAAAGACTCCAGCTCACCAATGGCGTCCCACGGTCGCCTATTCACAGGTTTTAACAAGAACTGACCAAACGCCTCTTGGCCATTTAGTGATTGAAGTTTTGGTGCATTCTGTCTCAGTGGTGGCTGGCGATTAGGAGATGGTGGTGATGAAGATGTTACAAAGTGAACTGGGCTTCTTATACTTGAGCTGCTATCCATTTTCGTTTGGGAAAATGCACTGTTGCAGGAAGGGCTAAAATTCTTTTGGAATTTTATGGGACACTTGTAGTTGACACTACATTCAGTGCCTAGCCCACTGTCTGTGGACGATGGAGGGTCATGTGTGACCTGGGTTTGAGGATATTGTGTATTTGTATTTCTAGAACCCTCAATAGAACCTGTCTGAGTCTCTTGATTTTTATACTGTTCTCCTGGCCAGGATCCTGCATAGCACAACTCTTTGTCAGCATTTGCTTGAAGAGACCAAACATCTATAATCTCTTTCCGAAGCGGAGCTCTTTTGGACTTTTTAGTGTTTAAGGAGCTGCTGGATTGTATTAATTGCTCATTGTTATTTGCATTCTTTGGCATTTCCTTGCTACAGCTCTGTGTCATTGAATTTTCTGTAGGTAATACCACTAAGCTTGAGACTTTTTCATTGTTATTCGGATCAGTAGCTTCTTTATTGACTACCATGTTTATTGGAACTGACACTAAACAAAACATTGTCTCTTTAATTTTCTTTTTGTTTTTCTTGTTTTCAGCTGCTGTTTGTGCCTCAAATGTCTTTACCTGTGTTACTGTCTCACAGAATTGTTGGACCGTGCTGGGTTTCTGTTGTGATGATGTTTGGAAGGCATTTGGCTTGTCAGGACTGGCTGGGTATCTGTTGAAGTTTTCATCATTGGTTGTTTTTGAGTTGATCATCTCTCCTGAAACCTCCTTATGCATGACTGCTTCATTAACACAATCACTGATATTGCTGTTACTTGTTTCTGTGCTGCTGAATGGTTTTCCTGTGAGCAGAAAGGCACTGTCATTAGGAGACTTTTTAGATATGGAGGTGATGGGGATGTCTTTTCTGATACTCCTGATTTTGTCAGCATCTGTCAGTGAGTTTCCATCCACTCTGCCTCCTGATAGATGTCTGACACGTGGATCATCAAAGGGGATGTACTGAACATTCCCTAAGTGCTCCTCCCCATAACCAGGGTATGCCTGTCTCCTACAGGGCATACTCCTTCTCCCATCCCTATAATTGTTGGGCCAAGCCATTCCTGTTTGTCTCATGAACCACTCCTGGACCTCGGCCATGGCCGGCCCCTGCACGTATGGGTCTCCCCTGTACTGGTAGTTCCCCATGGAATTGGCATAAATCCTGTGGCCTCCTCTGATGACAGGTTGCCTCCTATATGAGGGTGGAGGGATGTAACCTGGGGGCTCCATGCCAGAACCTCCAAGTTCTTGTGCAAAGTAATCCTGTCTGGAAAAAGGCAGTGGAGTTCTGTCTCTGGGGTGGGGCACAAAATCACCTGAGAGCATCTCTGAACTTCCACGCATCTGCTGGTGAACCTCATATGATGGGGGTCTAAGAGGTCGGCTAAAACGAGGCTTTGATGGGGGTGCAGACTGTAAGTCTGACCGGCTGTTCCCAGTCCATCCCTTACCTTCCCCTTCACTAAGACTCCGACCTTGAGGTACCCCCGACTGGTGCCCATTGAGTCGATAGCCTCCAAATGGATCTTGGCCAGTGGATGACATGCTTAAGTACTGGATGCTGTCTGAGGGCATGGCCATTCTGGGTAGGGACTGGGATTTGGCTTTAGTCCTGGGGGGAACAGCACCCTCTGCTGTTCGAGGCCGCCGCTGCTCCTGTGCCCATTTTTCAGCTTCACTTTCAGACACATGGCGACCTATTCCCACAGCTGGACGCCACTCTTCTGTTCCCAGGCTTTGATACTTCCTCTCTGCTGCCATTTTCCACTGGTAGAGGGCCAGGTCACGCTCTCTGGCACGTGCACTGTCTGCTCTCCGTTGTCTTTCACGACGATGCTCTTCAGTGGTTAATGCTGACTCTGGCCTTCGTTGCATGCCCTCTGCTTTATGTGGGCCACCTAATTTCTTTCCTTGCGGCTCCCTGATGTCTGTATAGTCCAGAAACACATTGAAGTCTTGACCCCGTCTCCGCCAGAAAGATGCATCACGGTCTGGCCTTAGATGAGTGTACATTTCTCTGTGGCCATCATGGAATCTGCACCACAAAAAAAAAAGAATGAATAAAGAAATACAAAGGAATACAAAATAAAAAGTGGGATAGGTTTCACAGATGTTCCTTCACCATAAGTAGGCAAGTATTGTATGAGATATTTATACAGACAAGTTCTGTATTGGATATTTATATCTAAAAAATATATATTTTAATTTTCTATAATTTCTCTTCATTCCTTTTATACTTTTTAATTTGTAAAGCACTTTGTTCTGTATTTGTATTCATGAAAGCTTTAAATAAATATAATTTTAAATTCTTCTTCTTCTTATTATTATTATTATATGGACATTTAAATTATGAATGTAATGATCTATTATGTACACTGAGGTGACTTTTTATTAGTGAACTGTTTTTAATCTTGTAACTAAATCTTGTGCTGACTCCCCCAAAACAACATTAAAAGGCTTAATAATTAATTTAAAAAATTTTTCAACACTCATGTCAGCACTGACTTTACCTACAAAACGGCTGTGCTACGTCACAGCAATGTTCACATTTGAGTTTCAAATACTATTTCATTAACACCAAATCTAAAGAAATGTTGTCATAATGTGACACAATCCTAATGGGATTTATAATTTCACAGGTGATCATTTAAAAAACACACATTTCATTGGGTGTTACAATATGGTACAGTTTATAGCAGAACAGTCAATGTATTTTTAAAATATCTATCTAACAAAGCAAAAGTGTGTATCACAATAAATTAAGAATAAGTACAGTACAATGAAAGACACTGAGTCGTTAGAAGTATTTGATAAAGGAGAAAAGCCAATGCTAAAGTTATTTGTGTGTTTAAAAATATACACAATACAGGAGAAGATAAGAAGAAAAATCTGAAAACCGACTGCACAAAAGGGAACACACACTGCAACTATCTTGTCCTGTAACTGAGGAAAAGTCCTTGACAGCTGCCATCATTACATAACATGCCTCATCAACCCCAGATAACTTAAACCTGAGCTGAAAGAAAATGAAGACTAATGTGAAAAAATGCGGAGAGATTGTGTATGTCCTTGAGTCAGCGAGAGTAGGTACATCTGTATAAGATGAAAGTATAAGGCTGTAAAACATTTCGACTAACCCACTGTCGCTGGTCAAGGTGCCTCCTGGTGAGTGTCCATCAACTATGTTAGCATTGTCCTCCTCTGTCCTCGGGTTCTTGTCCCTGATCTCTGTGTCACTGGGGCCACCCTGAATTGAAGTCTGTTTCACGCCACCATCATAAACCGAATCCGCTTTATAGCCGTTCGCTGCGCCATGTCCCGTCCGCTTGTCTGTGATTTCACACCGACTGTTGCTGCGCGTCGGCGGACGCTGCTCATGAATCGAGGATGATGATGAGTGCGATGGAGGGACATTGTTGTTGCTGCTGATTTTGTATCCATGAGAGATAAGAAGGTCCTCCACACTGTACATGGCTAAGCAGGAGTGTGTTGTGGTGCCCAAAGTGTGTATGCAGATGTCGTCAGAGTTCTAAACGTTTTCCAGATGAGGCGTGTCTACGAACAGCTGCACCAGAGAGGCCATCACTGTGAAGAGAAATAAAATAGGACGGGGAAAAAAGTGTGAGAGGGAGAGAGTGAGAGATTTATTAATATGATTTTTTTTTCTCCCCCCTAAAATCCCTTTGATGTGAAGACTGCGCCCCCTACCCAAAGACGAGACTGTCAAACTCCAAAAAAGGCCCTACCTTACAACAAGAGAAGCAATTCTCAATGGCTGTCTGCCTGCCTGTCTGTTCGATTACCCATTCCCATTCCCCTCTCACCCCCCGCTTCTTTTTCAGCACAGCAGTGATACTCTATCCAGCCCACTGAAGTAGAAGGCAGCATGCCTCATGCACACTGACCCAATTAGAGGGAAAAATCATAGCTGCCACGTTACCTCACTGCTGACTATACAGATAATCAACAAGGATTTAACAAAGCCAGCAACGTCAGAGGAGAGAGTGAATGAAATGAGAATGAATGGGGCACTGTCATACTAACGAAGACTTATACTCTATGCTTGCTTCCAATGTATGCCTTGAAATGAATCCATATTTATGTGCGCCTGTGATGAAAATCAGAGCAGTGAAATATACCAACATGATCTTAATCTTTCTGACACCTCAGCCAAACTCAACCTCAATCTGACTGGCTCTCCATGACTTGTCTGCGCTGTACTTCGATGTGTCATTTCAAACAACCCTTTGAACAGTCTGAAACAATAACCTTTTTTACCATGAGATAAAAACAACACATACCAGACTCTACCAAATGCGAGGAGTTTCTTTTGTAAGTTTTTGTGGACTTTAGCTCTCTCGATTGTTACTTTTGTATATGGTCCTAGATCTGATGCTCATTAACCGATATGTGGTCACGCAGCTTGAATGAGAACGGAGAAGCTCGAAATTCATACAACAATTTGCCTTTCTGTGCATTCTTAGGATGCTCTCGGGCATCAGTCAGCACCGTCAGTGAGGGGATTTCACAGCAGTGCTAGCAATAGCTGAAGTGACCCGTCTGACTTTCTTCCTTCTTCTAGGACGTCAAGAAATACAGCCCGCTAACTGCCTGCCACCCTCCTGAGCAAAATCCCAAAGCATATTTTCTGCTAAAATGCCATCCAATGTTTGCATGAACTTGTGAAGTAATTTAACTCAGATGGCGCAAACAAAAATGTAACAATGACCGCCTGTGTGAAAATAAAATTCACTTGTAATTATGAATGTGAAGTGGCATGACATCCAAATAGAATGAAAAAGAAAAAAAGGTATTGGGGAATGTGACTTGCAATGTGAACATAGTCTTTGTATTTCTCCAATTTTGTTTCAATGCACGTAAAAAAATAGATCATTAAAGAAAGAGATGAGGTTGACAGATTTTTTATCAGCTGATATTTCATGGTCATTTGAGACGTCACTCAGATTTTTGATCATGGTTATTTCTACACTTCTATGAGATTAGTTCACCTGCTTCAAACAATTCTTTATCTTTACCATACAAACCCCAAAGAATATTTGCCGTTCATGTGTTAAGTTCATCTTCATTCTATTCAGAGTCACATTGGATCTGGATCCTATCCAGGGAACGCTTAGTGCAAGGCAGTAATACACCTTGTATTCCGGTGTGTAGCATATTACAGTTTTTAAAGCTAAATGCTCTGGCACCAAAATACTAATCAAGACTATGAAAAGCAGAATGGTAGCTCAGTTTTAAACACAAAGCTGCCTGGCAGATACAAGAAATTGCTTGTAGTGGGCTGTTGAACCCAATCGCACACGTTTTTTAAATATTAAAAGCAGCTTGTTTAGAAACTGACAAGTTTTATTAGTGAAGTGATGACAGGGCTTTTTAAAACAAAAAAAAAATTTACAATGAAAAACAGAATGTTTAAAGATGATTAACAAGTCTGACAAAATCTGAGTCACAAGTGGTAATGCTGCTACAAACAAAAAACACAACCGCTTCAAAATGAGAGTTATTTATAGCCCTGAACTAATAACTAATTGTTATGCATTGGGATATCAGCATCGCCTCGCCACCTCGCCAATTTACCTTAATAATCTACTGCTGTAATGTAAACTCTTTATGAACGAAGGTAAGATTTCACCTCTATGTCCTTTATTCTACCTGAGAACATCTGATCTTTCTGTCAGTAAATCTTTGTAAAATGGATGTCTCTGAGCACAGAGAACACTAATGCGATTATCTTTTTTAAAGAACCTTAAACCTGTTAGCCTCGGAGGATTGATTCTTGACTTTCTCTTGGTCGACCCAACCTCCTGTAGTGTCTTAAATAATGCTAAATCTTCTATGTAAAACAGTGATGCTGCTGCACATACTGCAGCAACGATGCTATTTTGTGTGATCACGAGTTCTACTCTGCATCCATCAGTTTCAATCACGCTACTTTGGACACACACTCTTCCTTGAAATTCTGTGTGTACAGTTATCTCAGGCACAGAAATGAAGAAAGTGTACTCAACGCAGTAAGAATGTCAACGTCTAAATTATGGAAAAAAATACACGTTTACTGGCTACAATGCCAGCAAGACTCGGTTCATCTATAACCTTTATTACAACTGTATAACCCAAAAGCAAGCACTATTTAAATTCCAATGAACTGGAACTAGAAAGGTCGTGCTATTTGATACAGCAATTTAAATGCTCTGTTTTTTTCAAAAATAAACTGCAGCTGCCACTGCGCTTGGAGAATGAAGCAGGCCCGTTGTTATGCTGAGTAATACAGAAAATGCCTGTTGATTTAAAAAAAAAAAAAAGCCTGCTGTTTTAATGATGACAAACAGCTTCTCACTGTTTCTTTCAGAAAAAAAAATGCAGCTCTAGTAGATTTAGATGATAACCCCTTTTTTTTATTCATGCATTGCTTTTTTAGCTATCATCAGGCATGCTAAAAATAAGCAAAACCACATGCAGACCGATGAGATCATGAGTCTACAGTGCATGAAAACTACACCGAGAAAGAATAAATACATTTCAGAAGAAACAGATGCAGGCTTATATACATTTTACAGTAAGCTGCACAATCCTAAACCAATTTAAAGACAACAAAATTGACAAAAGCAATCTCTCATGCAGCCACTACCAAGAGGTGTACACTGAAGATTGGAAGAACTTAATTCTTTAGGAGTTCTGAACAAGGAAGATATGACTTTAGTTTTGCTCTTCTGTAGACTGTGTGCAAAGTCTTGTGCTACCTCATAAATAAACCACACATTTTTAGGTCTGAGCTTTGGAGGGCATCTGGTCTCTTCCTCACACTCGCCTTCCCATCAGGCCTGCAGAGAGCCCAGAGCTGCCGCCCTGACAGTTTGGTGTCAAGTGCTTATTCTTAGCCTTGTTGAGATTTGTTAAGTCCATTTCAAACAACGAGAGGAAAAAGTGCTGTGGGTACGAACAATGATGTCTGGAAATTGCGAGCAAATCTGTTGCTACTGTAGGTCTGAAACGTGCAGAGAGAAGGTCAAGCATTTCCTTGAGTGTTGGTTTCTTGATTCAAGTCAAGATGTTTACCAAAAAGGTTGCAATACTACAGTACAAAACAAACAAACAAACAAACAAAAAAACAACAAAGCGTTGGCTGGCTATAGGAGAAAAATATCTGGTATGCAGATCTATACCGGTTATCAATTCTTAGACCTGAACTCTCTCTCATGAATAAAGGAGTCATAACCAAAAAGAGAACAATAACACGTCTGTCCTGTCCTTCAGCAAATTTCCATTTCAGCCGCACCTAATCATTGTTCTACAGGCTTGGTTACAATCAGGCCCTGACACTGTCCCATAAGATGCACTGTAACACACACAGTTTGGACCACAGTCACTTCATTGTTTCCTTTATGATATCAGAAAGTTCAACCTCTTCTTCCTGAGGATATGAGAGTAGTGCAGCATGTTGAGAACATGTGACCGTGGCTAGATCCCAGAGGAGAGGAGCAAAGTTAACAACAGAGTGACCCTTCTTATGAGCCACATTAGATCCACATGCTAAACTTTAATATCTAGGAATCTTTTTTTCCTGTTCTTTGTGATTTAGAATATAAGATTTTTTTTATGTCAGGCTAAAATATAAAATTAGAGAACAAGATTCTATTATAGGGAGGCTTTACAGTTCCACATGTTCTCACTGTGTCTGTCTGGGTTTCCTCAGGGTTTTCCAGTATCCTCCCACCTCCCTAAAACACCATCTGTCTACTGGTGTGTGAATGTGTTTGTACCATGGTTCTTTGTGATAGACTGCTGTTCCATCTAGGGTGTTTTCCTGCCTCATAACTTCCTGAAAGATTACAGATTCCACCATTCTGACCAGGATAAAGTGTCTGAATAAAAGATTTCTTCATTCTGTCTTTCATGAGAATCTTAAACAGGCTAAAGTGCAGTTTTAAAGAAGGTCATACATCTGTGAATGACGATCCTTCACGAACCCATTCACGAACACTACTTGCACATTACAGGAACTCAACTGGGAGTTAATGCCACATCCCCTGTACAGTCCTGACCTCACTCCAAGTGATTTCCTCATGTTTAATTTCCACTTGATCTTAAACAACCATTGTTAACACAAATCAAATCCTGAACGTCAGACTAAACTGCTTTTTAAAGGGGTTTCTAAAAGTTGGCCTGAAGGCAACCATTATAGTAGCCCTTTGTCAGAAGATAACAGCCCACATTCAGAACCAAGTCCTGCGCACTTCCAGCTGTCTGCATCTCATGTTAGATGCGTCTGACACCTCGGCCTCAACGTGATAAATCCAGCCAAGTGGCCCCCGGCTTTCTTTATGCACAAAGATACTCTAATCTGTGCCTTCGGGGTGAATGCTGACGCAACCCACTACTCCGGGTTTGTTTAGGACTTGTCCATGGTTACTAATATTTTCCTTTTCTGAAAAGCGGCCTTTCCAACAATGGAGTATAAGAAGGGTGATGACTCGGGCACTGCAGAAATGCTTCCTGATTACATTGGCACTGTTATCATAGGATTGTTAAGAGAGGAAATACTGTTGTTGCTTTTTTTTTCGACCCATTACGAGCCACAGTGCCAGGTTTCTGCTGGACAAAAACAGACATGCTCTCCATCCCATCATTTCACAATAATGTTTAAGACGTTAGTGTGTTCTCAATATGTCATTTATTGTATTTCGCCGTTAAAAGCAGCATGAAATGTTGAACCCCAAAGGCAGAGTATGTTGATTCAAAGCTTATTTCAGCTGCGGAGTCAGCAGGTATGCTGTAACCTAAAACCAACAGAGATCTCCTCAACACATTTATCTGGATCTGGATCTGTATCTGAGTCTGCAATTAACTATCAATAATGGCTGATATTTCATGGTCATTTGAGACGTCACTCAGTTAATACAAACACTCACACTCGCAAACGTGTGTATACTGAAGGAAGCAAAACAGGACATAGTTAAATAATCCTATCCAACTAAAACACGAGGTAACATTTACAGAGAAGTACTAGCTTTGGAAGAGGAGACAGCTTTGGCAAAGATGTGGAATTCAGGCCTCGCAGGTCAATATATCTTGATGTAAGCAGCACTGGAGCCTATAAAAATCAAAGTACTGAGCTTGACTTATGGCGTAGCCGATTCTGCAGCTTGCTTCTCGGTGCAGAGCTGCTTCTAACCTGCTCAGCATGTCTGAACGTAATTAGCGTGCATCAAGGGCTTTGGACTAGCACAAGACGTCAGTGACACAGTCTATCAGCTCAAAGTGCTCAGATCACAGAATGAGCAAACAGAAGAATTAGGATAATTACTGTTTTAGACAAATAAATTTAAACAGCAGAAAGACTAAACACAACTTTAAAATGATCAAGTTATCAATAAATCATATTATCTATTATCCTCTTCATTCTAATGATGAATGTAAGGGGCCTTCATGCAAAAAATAAATCTCCGATCATGATTTCTATTCGACATGAATATTCAACACAATCACAATAGCATGTGAGTATTTTCCACCACTGAGGACATTGTAATTAACCCGACAAGTAGAAATTACACAGGAGAAAGTGTGTTACGATGCATGTGTCTTCCATATGGCTTTAAGTTCTCTAGTATGTCTAGAGTTTGTCAAATCATTAGGCAACAAAAGCAGGCATTCACCTTTCATCACTTTTAATTGCGACTAATAATCCAGCTTTATACTAATCTACATATGGTTGCACTTGCCATGCTATCGCAACCAGACGGCTTTTAAAAGTTGTAAAAAGCTTTATTTTTTTTTTCCATTGAAAATGACATCAGAGAGGAAGGGGCTATTCTTGGAAGTTTCATGAGAACTGCAAACACCTCATTCATACTGTATATTTTGATAAAGAGTGATGAAGCTTGATAAAAACTTTCCTCCTAATTCCTCACTATCTAGGAATAACGATCCAGTCATAAAAACAACCCCAAAATTATAGTACTCCTGCTCGAGCTGGGATTTTTAATAGTTCAAATAAAACTTTCCTGACAAATAGTCTAGACACCCAATCCAAAATTGCAGTTTTATTCCTTTTTTATTGGGAGAAAATTGCACTGTCATTGTATTCCTTATTCTCATTCTGTCTTTACAAGCAGGTTATTTTTGGTGTGGTGTCCTAGAAAAACTAGAAGGTTTCCTTCACTGAAATATGTTTCTTGTTTCCATGTACCTCAATCACAAGGCATACATTTATAAAGTAAAAATGTAAATGCGAATATTGACTTTAAGCACTTCCACATTCACTGCTACACAGGTGAATTGAAGTACAGTATCTAATTACAACCGAATTGATTATGGTCTGACTATAAGGCAGCTGTGTGTCTGGTACAACATTATTAAAGTCTGACATTCACAATGTGAAGAAATTCCACTTAGCTAGTAAGGTTTTTGACATCTTTAGGCAGTCTGGACGCGTTTGTGAAACTGTCTCTTGTCTTGACATGCTCTTTGCAGGAAGATATCCTGGGCGAGAATTTTAAAAAAGCAAATATAAAACATTTCCTTGTTATGTTAGATAAAATACATACATGATTTCTTAAAACTCAAATATTATAAAAGTTTTTTTTTTAATGTTTGTTTGCCAGAATTCAGCCTGACGTCTGAAGGAAATTACCAATACACAATTGCAATGCTTCTAAAGTTTACTTTCCGCTTGCCATGCTGTTCAACTGCCACATCACAGCATTAATCATTTCTCCAAATTGAATTTACTGTGATTTTTTGAATGATTCAAGAAAGAAATTTTACGTTAAAAAATAATTTTAACATTTCACTCTGTTGTTGTACTTTAGGGAAATAGATAACTTAAATACAAAACCTGCAATATTTATGAACTTGCAATATTATCTTACTACCTTCCTTCCACATTACATAAGAACAATAAGTCATTTATTGATGCTGTAAGTCAGTGCAGACTCCACTTCCGACTCCACAGAGATCTGTTGAACCAGTGGGAAAAGACTTTAAAAACAATGAGTCATGGAATATCTTTGCAGTGGCTTCGGTGGTGTTTGACCAGCCATTTCCGATGCAGCTCCAGCTAAAGACACACTCTCGCTTAGAGGGCACTGTGCTCTCACACTCCACGCTCGGAGCAGTGATAACAATGACCAAAGTGTGCTTGAGACATACACATAAACAGACACACTGCAAGTCAATTACAAAACTCTTTGGCACACACACGAAAAAGGCACATGCACACATAAACAGACTCACAAACACAGACACACTCCAGCATCTCATACTGCCTCCGCCTGCTTTTCCCTTCTCTCACAAACTCCCTAAGGGACTACAGTGTCTCTCACACAATACTGCCACTATCTGTACTTGTTTTTGTGACTAACTGAACTAAAGGGTGAGAACTGGTCAGCTAACAGCACAAAACTCCTGGGACTATTTTGTTAAATCCGAAGAAAAATGGGAATTGAGCTATCTTGGCCCAGTCTGCATAGGCTTTACTGTTCCAGAGTCAATATTGCACAGAGCAGAGCTTTTTATTTTATCTATATAAAGACATTATTGGCTTGTTTACATCAATGGTTATCAAATTCTCATTTATGGACCCTGGGGTCTGTAATATAGTCTAGGGAAGAAGGCCAGGAAATTTTACACTATTGAAATAATTAAATTTATATTAAGATAATGAAATGCTAGGAGATTTTATCCTCAGTCAGGCAGAGTCATGTAACCTATGATTCACACATATGGTTTATGTTCTATATAATTATGGAAATTAAATAAGTAATATGCAATTTTTCTGCCCAATGCCACCAGTGAGACAAATCAGGACTGCACAGAAAAAATTTCTGCTTCACCTCAACTCTTTTTTTTTTTTTTTTTTGTAAAACTATGTACACATGCCTTTTCAAAATTGCAGAGCCATGAAATGGAGAGGTGGAGCTCATTTCCGGGCCAGAAAAACTAAATAATAAACTGTAAACAACTAGTTAATTCTATTGCACGTGCTGTAACTATGCAAATCACAGCTAGCAAGTATCCTTGAAATTGTTTTGTCATTATGGATCCAGAAATGTTTAAAACCTCTCAACTGTGCAGCAAAAAAAAAAAAAAAGATGTCATAGCTCTGCATTAAATTTTCAGTGATAGATTTTTTAAGCAATCCTCAGGAAGTAACTGTTCTCTAACCCCCTGGAGAAATTCAATGAGTTAGATTCTTGTGACTTTCACACAATGACTCAACTTCAACAGAATTAGATAATGATATTTAGCAGACATTTGGAAAGCAAGAGCTGACACCGAGCACAAACATGAAACGCTTTCGCATCTTTTACCAGTAATGCAGGAAGACACAAGCGCTCAATCCATTGATCTTTAATAAAGAGGAAGGACGTTTGCTGCTGTAGGACATTAAACGAAAGGCGTATTGATTTTGCTTGCAGATGCCATCTATACACACACAGTAATCCCTCAACAGATGACAAGAAGCATGTAAACAAGACATTTATGAAAAGTCATTTTACACACAAATATATATGGCTGAACTGGCTGTTTTTCAGCTTGATCGGCCATGACCGATCAGCCTTGGATATAACCGATTCTGTGCAGAATGCACAAGTTTCTAAATGGCGCAACAGAATTTTTTTTTTTTTATGTCAATGGCATGACATTATTAAAAATGGCATGTTTTAAAACGCCACCAATCTTTCAAGAGCGAAGCAGGCTCAAACACACTCCTTACACCAATTTCAAAACACCTCAAGTGCACATTAGTCACAAGCAGATTAAGTACACAGCACATAGCCGTGTGATCACAATTGCTCAATAACTGCTCAAGACTTTGGTAGCGTTTGAGACAGTAGAACATCACTGTTTTTTTTATAATCCTACAGGAGGTATACTCTAAACTATTCACACACTGCAGAGCACACTGGAATCCTGTGTGGTAGAAGTGAATTATTTGCTTAATTTGTTTAGAAATAATATTTATTCTGAATATGGGCTGCTCGGTAAAAATGTAGCTTTTTGTTTAATAATAAAAAAAAAATCTTTAAAAGTAAACTCCTGTATTTGAAGTTATTTTGCATTTTTGAATATAACCTTGAATGAAGCTTAAATACAGTCAAAAAGGGATCGGGTAGAGACTGGTGATTCCCATGCCCAATTTATTTACAGACTAGAGGTTACCTGTGGCTCCGCCTGCATGCAGATCCTGACCCATGTGTGCTACCATTACCTATACATGGAGTGTGCAGTCAACTTGCTGCCACTCCTCAAGCTGCTCCAATGTCTAAGCAGCCCCTACTTCTACCTATCACTACTTCTGCGCCATCGCTGTAGATGCACTGCAGTCTGATCCGGGGTTTCAGTAGCCCTGAGCTCGGCCTGATGCACCTGTGTTCGCCGTCGGCAACACTGCCTGCTGTTACATTCAGTGAGGATGCTGCCTACTATTACAGTCCCTGAGCACCTGTAACTAGCTGACATAAAAGTTGATGATGACACTGCCTACTGTCATACCTCTACAGTTATACACACCTGTGATGGAACTACCTGTGCAAACAAGCAAACACACAAACAGAATTTTTGCTTTATACACAGTATAGATAGATAGAAGATAACAGCACATAGCACACTGTTTTTATAGCAGCTTCTTATGACTATTAATGACAAATACTTGTGTAACTATGCTTGTGTATTAATCACAGTGCAATCATACAGTGTTAGTTGACCAAGTATAGAAATGTGCTTCGGCTAAAAACAGACACTGCTCAGTTTGCCACGTATGCCTTATATCCCACAAGATACGCGACTTTTTGGCGTTGTCATGCATGCTTGTTCCTCTCCTTTCTACTCCAATAGTCTATATAGTAGAACTGCACAATTCTGCAATGTGAACTTTGCATTAATCATTTTGACCAGGCATGCTATATGCAAATGAAAACCTTCACCACAATGTCTGATAGGTTTCTAGAAAAGTTTTCTCTGCAAAATTATTTTAATCAGCAATAATTCTCGTCATTAGCCAAAAAAACAAAACAAAACAAAAAAAAAACAACCTCAATTAATTTGGCATGAAGGTGTACCGTCAGGTATTTAACGGTGGAACATCACAGATTCTTGAGTTGTTTTAATATGCTGGAAAATATATCACAGTATATTTGACCGCATCATCCGACCAGACTCTGTGAGCTCAATGTTACATCTATAATATACAGTATTTCCACTCACAGCTGAGAGATGGTGCAGAAATGTCCTAGTCATTGAGGTTTCAAGGCATGAACTATGATTCCATAAAAGAGTAATCCTATGAATTTAACTGAACTTCAGTCAATTTTACATTTTAAAACCAGGTCCTGCAATACTCCTGACCTCTAGTCGACCTCTGAACACTTCTTTATCACCAAACCATTCAAACCTGAGACAAAATTTACACCACTTACACCGCTTGTGTAAATTTTTGGGAAATTTGTAAAGCAGAAGAAACAGATTTTTCACTTTACACTGCAGGGATCCTTTTGTAAAACATTTAGGTTTCACTGCAAAGAGAAATCACTTGAATCATTATTACATTATCAGTTTATTATTAATGTAATTGCTCAAACAACCCCAACCCATTGTTCTTATTAACCTTTATTTCTTTATTATCTTTATTAATTCCAGTCATTTTCTATTTTTCTATTCCTTACATTTTTTTGACATATCGACCCTGCTCCACCTTCGGATTAATCGTTCTGATCGCCTGAAGTGATGGTGTAAATAAATTCGCAACTGTCCTGTCAGTCTTTGGTTATTGTTGTTTGTCATCCCTCTTTTTTCCCCACTGAAACAAATAGCTGAATGTCCACCAGTTGTGACGATACTCTCTCTGCCAGCTCTAAAGTGTCCTCTGTTGCTGTTGAGCAAGCACACTTCACAAAGTTATTTGGTTTTAGTATCTGTAGTGAAAGAAATAGAAAAGCCAAACGTGATGAAAGTAATGAAGGAAATAATTGAGAAAGAAAATCGTAAAATGATCTGGCAAAAAAAAAAAAAAAAAAAAGAGTCCGGATATCTTATGACAATGTAAAGATTTTGTCGAAATTAGCAGAAGAGGAGCTTTCTGTTTCCATGAAGTCTCACCCCTTGAGTTGTGGACATATGGCAGTGGTCTCTAGAGCCACAGAGAGCCCACTTAACTGCGGCTCTTTCTCTTGGGAGGATGAAAGGTCGATGAAACCCTTCTGAACAGTCATTTCCACCAGGACAAATGAGACTAAGAGCTTTAGGGGCTCACACTTCTCCAATTTGAGACTGAAGTCTCTCTCTCTCTCTCTCTCTCTCTCTCTCAAACGCACACACACTGTCAATATACACACGTTTTCCCTTTTGAAGTAAGGAGCTGGTGTCAACACACACACACACACACACACACACACACACATTAAGGTTAACTCTTCCACAGCTGCTCTTTGACCAAACGTGAGCAGAGAATATGTACCCTTTCTAGTGCTCGTAGCTCGGGCACTACCCACTCCATTTCCCTTACTCTATACACTCTGGTTTACATCATATCAATGAAATAACTTTGGTTAAAAAAGACGATACTGAATGAAAACTGAAAAAAAAAACTATGATACGTGCGAGTGTGTGAAAGAAAACACAGCTTTTACCTCCGAGTCCTCAACGTGCCCTCAACATCCACATCTAACCGCTACAGTATCCAGTCTCTGTCAGAAAGTTGTTCAATTCGGATAAACGCCACTCTAATAATGACAACACACTTTCCTTTCCCTCGTTCACCCCCTCATTCGCCCAGGAAACAAGCAGAAGCACCACACGAGGTCCGTTTATTATTCAGCAGCTGTGTGTGAAGGCTGTGCGCTCGCGCGCTCGCGCTCCTGCGCCCCTGCTCGCGCCCGCCTACGCCACCGTCACCGCGACTCAGCGCGTTCCACCGTCCTCGCGCGGAAACCCTCAGCACCGTCAGCATGGCCGCTAGCGACAACGCATGAGTATGACGGAGCTGGAATCACGACAGAGAGAAGCACAGCGCAGCAGAATAAAGCCTCACGTACCTGAGCATGGGCTGTGCAGCTTCTAACGCTCAGCTGGACTGCTGTAGTCCTGGTCGTCCTGGGACGTGGATGCACGCACACACACACAAGCAGCAGTGTGTCTGTCTGTGTGTGTGTGTGTGTGTCAGAGAGAGAGAGAGATGGTTGGAGGAGTACACCCTCTCCTTCAGCGGCTTCCAAATGTGGTGAAATCGGTTCCTTCCAAAGTAGCAAAGAAACTTTAGCCTAGAGAGTAACACTAACACACCCCGCTACTGCCACACACACACACACGCGCACACTCACGCGCACTCACAGTCTCTCTCTCTCTCTCTCTCTCTCAGAACAGTACATCTTGTGAACATTAAGTGAATAGACTTCTAAAGTTTTATGATAAAATGTATGCTACATGCACACGTAATATTTATTTGTTAACACAGCCTACATATTAATACTGTACCTTGTTGACTTACTTACTGAGCAACAACTTCCCTAGACATACAGTAGGTTGTTCTCAGCGGACCTTCGAATAACAATACAAGTATCTTTATTGTTAAGAACGCAGATACCTGCTGCAGGGCATTTGTGGTTTGTCAGCATCAAAATGATCTCAAAGTGTCTTGAGATGTTTTCAGAATGAGCACTGCCATTTACTTCTGGTCATCAATATCGCACTACTGATTTGAAGATCTGATTAGCCAATTGAATCTCTGCTGCATCACAATAACTGTGATAGCTTCACAACTTGACTTTCGAATAAAATCTAAATTTACTTACAAGAAAAAGACGTGGGGCAACACAGTGGTATAGTGGTTAGCACAGTGGCCTTGCACCTCCAGGGTCAAGGTTTGATTCCCATCTCTGGTCTATGTGCATGGGTACTCTGATTTCCTCCCACAGTCCAAAGGCATGGAGATTGGGCTGTGTGTGTGCATGCCATGCGATGGATTGGCACCCTGTCCTCATGCCCTAAGTCTAATGGGATAGGCACTAGACCCGCCTGCGACCCTGTATACAGGATAAGTGATATAAAAGATCAATGAATGAAATAGACGTGCCACTGTAATATCAGAATAGTCTCACCATTGCATTGGATTACATTTTTACAAATTTATACTATCAGAGTGGAGCGCCACTCCAATACACCTCTGCCAAGTCGAACGCCTACCCTTAGATGGAGGGGTGGCAAGGATCCTGGGCAAAAAAGGACTTTTTAATTTTCAACAGGAGAGACCTCAGAGGCCTCATTGCACAAGGCTCAGAATCAGAAACGCTCTTTTCTACAAACACATAATCATTCAAACACAAAAAAAATAGAATAAGTGTAATCGGTCCATGTCATTTCGAATAAAAGGATTATTTGATCTGTGGTTTCTGCTATCAGCATATACAAAAAGAAAACCACACTTTCTCCAAACCTCTACATACCTGAGTGTTTTCCTGGCTCTCTGTTGGCAGATGGAGGAGAACACTAAAAAGAACAAAGGCTGATGGAGTTCATAATATTGACACAGATGTTGCACATATAACTAAATCTGTGTAAGATGTTCCTCAGAAAGTGTGTTGTTTGTATCTGGTGGACAAATCTCAATTCGTAGCCCACCTGAGTATTCAAAGGGACAATCACAAAGGGAGTTAGTTCATGGCTGGGATGAGCTTGTTTTTGGTGTTCACTAGATATGTTTTTACAGACACCACAACATTTGCACATCTGTAGGGTGGACGAGCAGGGTCATGGAACTCTAACCACTGTAATGCTTGTGATAAATCCAATTCATTTCATATTACCTACTGGATGCTTATCTTACTGGTGCAAATCTAATCATTAGGGAGGTCTGTTTCCTCACCTCACTCATCTCCTGTGGCTCCTTAAGTTAGGATAAACAAACTTTAGAAAACTCATACCTTGTGGAACATGGAAGTAGCATCCGTTCTGTCTCCAGTTGTGTGTGAGTGTGTGTGTGTGTGTGTGTGTGTGTGTGTGTGTGTGTGTGTGTGTGTGTGTGTGTACCTAATATATAATACTATAACACATGAAACTTTTGAATTGATTAAACTGTAGGTCTTAATAGAATAGATGTTGCAGGGCTGATGTGGCTGGAAAATAACTGTATTATTTAGTCGAATAGTATCTGCCAAATAGAGAATTAAAAAGTAGACCAAAACAGCTCTTCCCTTTTTGTGTGTGTGTGTGTGTGTGTGTGTGTGTGTGTGTGTGTGTGTGTGTGTGTGTGTGTGTGTGTGTGTGTGTGTG
>JAAGKR010004046.1:0-36138 GCA_011419295.1 Clarias macrocephalus | reverse complement strand
AGAGTGGAGCGCCACTCCAATACACCTCTGCCAAGTCGAACGCCTACCCTTAGATGGAGGGGTGGCAAGGATCCTGGGCAAAAAAGGACTTTTTAATTTTCAACAGGAGAGACCTCAGAGGCCTCATTGCACAAGGCTCAGAATCAGAAACGCTCTTTTCTACAAACACATAATCATTCAAACACAAAAAAAATAGAATAAGTGTAATCGGTCCATGTCATTTCGAATAAAAGGATTATTTGATCTGTGGTTTCTGCTATCAGCATATACAAAAAGAAAACCACACTTTCTCCAAACCTCTACATACCTGAGTGTTTTCCTGGCTCTCTGTTGGCAGATGGAGGAGAACACTAAAAAGAACAAAGGCTGATGGAGTTCATAATATTGACACAGATGTTGCACATATAACTAAATCTGTGTAAGATGTTCCTCAGAAAGTGTGTTGTTTGTATCTGGTGGACAAATCTCAATTCGTAGCCCACCTGAGTATTCAAAGGGACAATCACAAAGGGAGTTAGTTCATGGCTGGGATGAGCTTGTTTTTGGTGTTCACTAGATATGTTTTTACAGACACCACAACATTTGCACATCTGTAGGGTGGACGAGCAGGGTCATGGAACTCTAACCACTGTAATGCTTGTGATAAATCCAATTCATTTCATATTACCTACTGGATGCTTATCTTACTGGTGCAAATCTAATCATTAGGGAGGTCTGTTTCCTCACCTCACTCATCTCCTGTGGCTCCTTAAGTTAGGATAAACAAACGTTAGAAAACTCATACCTTGTGGAACATGGAAGTAGCATCCGTTCTGTCTCCAGTTATTGTGTGTGTGTGTGTGTGTGTGTGTGTGTGTGTGTGTGTGTGTGTGTGTGTGTGTGTGTGTGTGTGTGTGTGTGTGTGTACCTAATATATAATACTATAACACATGAAACCTGTTTGGATTTCGATGCCAGGATACATAAACCAAAACGAATAATATGACCACTGGCTGGCTGGCTTAAATAAAACTTAGACTTAAACACATACCAGGCAGAAATTTTCAGGAGAAGGTAATGAAAATACCAATGAAAGAAGGATAAACATTGGGTTCATAGCACAAAGACAGTAGTGTATATTACAGTGTGTAATGATGTTTATTAATTCTGTCCCAAAAATCTTAAATCATTTTTGTTCAAATATCTAGATAGCAGCATCCAACTAAATATACCTTGTGTACAGTACTGTGTACAAATCTTAAGCCACCCCTCGTCTAGAGGAATAGTTCTCCGGGATTCCTGAAGGACTTTTTTTGGCTCTCATGTTTAACAAGGTTTTGGCTCATATTTTCAGTCCAGTTCCAGTACCTGAGCAGTTTAAGAGAAATGCTTTTTGTTTGCTAAGGCACACAGGACATATGGATCATTCAAGCATAAAAACATCATAAGGCGTGAACCAGTAAGATACAGGTGCAGATGATGACAGATGATCAGGCCGGTGATTAGTATACTAATTGTGCTGAATGCTAAGTGTTTGGAAAAGGCGAGAGGGGAAATGAGATTGCTACATGAACAAGTCACTTTTTTAGTCAGAAAAAAAAACAATTTCTTTAATTTACTCTACATTAAATTTAAGTATATTTAATTTTATATGTGTGAATATACATACTGTAAATCATAAAGCCTCAAAATAACAGAGGCTGTTTTGCATTTAAATAGACAGAAGCGTAGTCTTTAGGAAACCAATGTAAGTTTAAACACATGATTAGACAAGACTACCAACCAATTTCTTTATACAATATAATGTCACAACAGGAAACCAGATAGGAATTGGTCACAAAAATGGTCACACCAAATATTAATTAGAGCTCAGTAAGTATACTGGGAAGTCCTGAATCTCAAAATCTAAATCAAACCATAATGCAGCGTTAGTTAGCTTGACAGTAATTGATGTGAAATTGACGTCACTACGCACGTTTCTGGCAGATAGAAGAATTCATATAGATTGTGAAGTTTATACAAACTGGCCTATGTTCTATTCATGATTTGTTAAGATGTATGACAGGATATGCAGCAATATGGCCAAGATGTTAATCTGTTCCTAACATCATGTGAGAGGAATTCTGGTAGGTGGTTCGATGCTTCAAGTTTCTGATTCACATCTGGGTGGGAGTTGGATTATTTTACATCCTGCAGCCATAATAAAGGACCCTGAAATGGTATGATGCAATATAATGGCATATCTCTGCTCCCATTTGCTAAAGTGATGAGATCCCATAGAGATTAGTGTGAAAGTTACAATAGGTTTGTGGTTGTATATTTAGTAGGAATTGGAATATGAAGGTATTTGGGAGGCAGACATTAAGCTGAGCCATATGCAGGTTACCATCATTTATATTACTATAGTCACCCTTATACACACAGATCTTCGAATAAGGGACACTGTGATATTTTCCACCCATCACTGTACTTTTGCTATACAGTGATTATTCTGATAAACCATGCAGCTATAATATCATGCTAAAAGCATGAACAGTAAAAAAAAAAAAAAAAAAAGCCAGACTGTGGTTTCTTGAGTAGGAAAGCATGTCTGGCGTTCTCAGACCCCTCACAAACAGAATGGTGCCAAACTGAAATCAAATGAAATAACTACTAGTGTTCAAAGACACAAAGTTACTGAAGACTGAACTCAGGCTTTCTTTTCTACTCATCTAGCCTGAACCTATAATTTACCATAGTTATTTTAGAATGCTTGTATTGTCCTGTGGTCACTTGGCCCTATATCATCTCACCAGTACAGGAAATAGCTCTCTAGCCAAACTGTATTATGAATCGTCCCTTTCCTCAGCCCTGTCTGGCCCGAACTCTCTGATGACCAGTACAATGATTGCAGCTGACACATGAAACCAAGCAACAAAATGGAACATTTTTGAAATATTTGGGGTCGATTTTTTTGTACATAATGCAATGACTTGAATATTGATCTGTATGATCTTAGAGAGAGAAAAAAATCAGTGTCATGTAAATAGAGGTTGCTCTGGTGCTCGTTTTTAGATTAATTATTTTAAAAAATGATTTGGAATGTCTATGTCTTGTTTATACATTATTTTAAAGCCTGGTAAAGCATAATGTATCATAACATACAGTAACATACTACCATTGACTGATGTTGTCATGTGTAAAAATAAACAAACAAACAAAAAAAGATCAAACTTAAAATAGATCAAACAGCTGATTAAACTAGCCATTTATTTCTGATTAAATGAACCTTTTTTTTGTAATATCTTGATTAGGAGGAACATTAAGAGTAATAGTAAATGGGAAATGAATACACAGTCTGATCACAAAAAAGCGACTGCTCAAACTGCTCTCCAATTTCCAGACACAGCATTTAATCTCTCCAGTTTTTCCTCTGTGGAACGAAAAAGGAAAGACTCTGATTCATGACACAACAGCCTCTTTGTTTAGCTAAAATGAAAATTCATTGAGTACCTCTAAATTAAGCCACAAACCTAAATAGAGTGGGTGCTGCACAAAGCCTAATTAAATTAGGCCTTAAATTAATGAACGCTTCAACAGAATGTTGTCAAAATATGAAAGGGCTCCTGGAAACCCCAAACAGTCCAAACACACACCCACATACACATACACAATAAACACACAAAGTGGATATTTGTAGTGCCATGGTGGTTTTGCATACTCACCCACTACATTATATGGCAAGTAAATACCCATAAAGCGACAAGCAGACCTCCCATGATCCACTTCTCCTCCTCCACTTCCACCTTGACCACAGCAAATCCTGAAGAAACTGGGTTTTCCTGAGCAAGCAACCACACTAATGCAGAACAGATGTGCGTAGGGTGGAGCAGAGGCTGAGGGGTGGGGAGGGGTCGAGCATTAGAGACTATGAGAAAGAGATGTGCTTAAACTTCTGCCCCTAGTTCGGGCATCTGGAGATGGTAAAAAGGAAGAAGCATTGCAGGGAGGGGGATGATGGGGCAGAAGGGCTGCGTTTAACACATGAGGAGCATGTAGTGGTGTCTCACCTCTGAACCCACTTCTGAACCGCTGTCTACGTGAAGTACGGTGACGCAAGCTGATTCACTTTGAAGTGGTACAGAACCACAATCTCACACAGTGAAGTGTTTTAGCAAAGCACTTTGTAGCATATTCAGGATGGGCTTTGCATAATTAACCCACCTGAAATGTCTATTTTTATGAAGTTAAAGAGAAACTGAACTTGAACGTAGATGATAACTGTGCCACTTCATTTAACTTGGCTCATATGTGTAAAATATAAATGGTCTTTTATTAGGATTTTATGAAGCCCCTAATCAAAATTTTACTCCTTGATATTAGGAGGAGAATCGTGCATGTTTAAGCTGTCAGGTTGTATTTATACAAAAGTATCTGGTGTGCACCAGAAACTTTCTCATGTGCACGAGATACTGTACTCTCTTAATTATGTTGGGAATATAATTTTTTTTGTTACCTTATTTGGTGTGTCATTGGTCTTGTGACTGTGTGTGGCAGAAGGTCGGGGTCCACAGCAATGTTAATTTATATACAATAACCGCTGGCTTTAAGTCATAGGTCATCTGTGGCCAGCTGTCTCTTATCGATGTCAGCTTGGATGGATGGGTGGAAACTTACCTTTTTTTTTTTGACAAGTAGGGATTTAATTACAATCGCACTATACTATACCATTGAAATGACTTTGGGCTTCTTTTTGGGCTTCATGAGTCTCGTTCCTCTTAAGATCTCTTTCTCATGTCAACAATTATTTCCTTGCCACTGTCTCCTCCAGGTTACTAATTTGGGACAAATAAGCTATAAATCAATCAAAGCTACAAATCAATAAATTTGTAAAAAGTGTTAAATTTACATGTAACATTTGTATTTATGACAATGTCACCTGTTAAAAGCACTACACTACTTACCACAGTAAGTGACATTAGTTGTGACATTAGGACCATTATTGCAAAATGTGAAAAATTTCATAAAGGATTCACTTTACTTGACAAAACAAGAAAGTTAAGTTTCTTATGAGACCAGAGTATTTTTATGATTCTGTTGGTTAATTGAGAAATGTACTAAATACTAAATGTATTAGATACTCATGTAATGTATTAGATGTTCATAAAAAAATCCACATTAGTGAATCAATCTAAATTTGTGATCAAGTTCACTAGAGAGAAAAAAAATTTCTTTAAAGCAAGTTTTTCAATTTCAATTTCTTTCTTTCCTCTGTATTGGATAAGAGCTGCTTTGGCTTTGTGTGGTTGTCATAATTAGCTGTGCAAGAACTGCCACAAAATACCATTCAGCATGCCAATGGCAGGGTGGTTACAGCTTTCATCGACCAATCTGAACATCCAATGACTTTTTATTTTAAAAAATGCAACCCAATGGCCAAATACACACTTTGTTTTGGCCTTAGACTTTATTTTGGCTGGTAAAGTTCACTGGTTGCTTTTGCCAGATTTTGCAAACATTATAGTCCCAAAACACAATCACAGGTAAATTCTAAAGAAGCACACAAGGAATGACAATCCCAGATGCAAATGATTGTCCTTCTTGGATCACACGAGACTGATGTTAATACTGAGTCTAAACAGGGCTTTTCCTGTTATCCATGCACACATCAGACATCTTGGCTAATTTAACATGACTACCTCAGACTTCATTTGCCAACTATGATGTCAGACCGTTTCAGAGAGAGAAGCTAGAAAGGAGATTCCCTGTTTTAATCAAGAGAGAGGGAGAGAAAGAGGGAGACTGTGACAGGGGTACAGACAGACAGAGAGAGAGAGAGAGAGAGAGAGAGAGAGAGAGAGAGAGACAGCGGGAGGCAAATACAAGCCACATACAAAATAAAAAAATTATTTCTGGAAAGTTTTAGTGAATATTTCTATGAACATGTCATAATGTCACTGGATTACAATGTTCTTAGATATTATAAACAATTTCCAAATGCTCTTATCTCACTTCTTCTTTTTCTTCTTCTTCTTCTACTTTTTAAAATCAATTGGCTGATATCCAATACTTAATTGGTATTGATGTCCTCATGTCAACCCAGCTGACTTTTCTTAGGGAATGGCTATTTGTCTTACTACCCTCCATTTGTGGAGAATTTGTGATCACATGCACGCAAACAGTGATCGCTATTTGCCATAATTTCCTGCAACTGCTTCAGAGTTGCTGTAGGCCTTGTAGTTGTTGTAGCCTCTCCGACCAGGCTCTTTCATCCAGTTTGGCAAGACATCTAGATCCTGGGAGAAGTCCTTGCACTTCTTAATAATAAACAACAACAAAATGTGATTATTTTAAGCAATGTAAGACATAAACATGTCTCTGTATAAGGAAATAAGTTTAATCCAATCCAATACCATTACAGCATTCCAGAATGCACCTATTCAATAGGTGCATTCCCAGTACTTCATTCATATCTACAGTATCTCATACAACAAGTTCTTACCGCGTAATCTGATTGGACGAGAGGCATTCCACGAGTGGGGATATAGAGCACAACAGCACTGGGACATCGAAATATATGAATCACTTCTAAGCAGGAAAACACATCTGAAAATGTTATGTCATGTCAAAACAACACTGTGTCTTCCTAGCAGTTGCCAGTAAGAATTTAAAACTATTTTCACCCCTTTTAATTACACTAACTGCCAGTTACTATCTGTTACTAACTGATTAAATAAACCAACAAATCATAATCTGCTGACCACATCACAGCCATGGTGATATTCAGCACAACAGCACTCTCTTTACTTTGATATTCTCGCTTCTACTACTACTACTACTATTAAAGCAATATACACCTAAAAGATTAGATTTTTTACATTTATATTGTTATTATTATTATTGTTAGTAGTAGTAGTATAATAAGAATAGAATAAATAATTGCATTGTTGTAGTAGTAGTTGAATGCTGTTATTTGACAGAAAATGCTAAATAATTAATATCTCTGCTGTCTCAGATACCGTAGTAACAACTCGAAAGAGAAAAAAAAACTGCTAATGTGCAAAAAAGTCTTTCAACAGAATGGCTAAAATTGCAATTCTAAGATAACCACTGTCATGTGAAGACATTAAATTTTCTGAAACGTCTGCGTTTGAGGACATTGATTAAATTCTGTTCATAATTATCATGCGCTAATAAAGAGAAACAGTGAATAGAGATGACAGAGAGAGTCCAGGTCAGAGAGTCCAGGTCTCAGGAGGATTAAATCTATTTTAAAAACTCTTTACATTTAAAATAAACAAAGTTGTGATTATGAGGCTTTATGTTTGTAAGAAATGATTTTTATTTTGATTTCTAGTTATTTTCATAAAAGAAAAAATCTTATCCAGACAACACAATTCTGGAACATTTAAAGGTCACCACTGCAGCTACTTGCATCCCACTCCACAATTAGAGTAATTGCTTAAAATGGAGGGCATTCAACATCCACAAAAAAAAAAAAAAAAAGCCATAATATACTGTATAGATATATATGCTCTGGCTGTACATCTACATGAAAGAAAAGCTCTGTAGTTTGTTCTCACTACATAGAAGCTTATTGGGTCACCTACAGAAGCTCTGTTGTGTGTTTTGACATGTGAGTGCAGGACTACGAAATGTTTACAGTCTGGTCTGTACTCCAACTATCACTTCACTGTAAAACACACAGTTTTATAAGCATGAAATGGCATTAAACACTCAGACACAGCAGTCCTTCATTTAGAACTTTATTTGAATATACCCCAATTTGCTTTATTTAGCAAACACTGGACTTGAATGAGGTCACCCACATTCTAGGCGCTGCCACCTCTTTCTCCATGTCTCTCTCACTGTAGCTGTGGTAGCTCTGCAGAAAAATACAGCAAAAAGGCAGACAGTTTAGATGAAGCTATTCTGGATGAAAGGCAAAGTGATAATTCCCATCTGGAATTGCAAAATCTCCACATAACAGTGTACAAACACACACGGGACATATAATTCAGTCTATATCAGTGGAAAGTTTGGAAATAAGTAAGAAATTTAGAAACGTTGCACAGCTCGGAGGGCTGCGGCTCAGCTGTGTGTACCGAGTCCAGGATCAAATTCCAGGACATCTGGATGGTTGATGGTGCGTGTTGGTATAGTGTTATATCCACACAGCTGCTTTGCACTGGGCCGTGCATTTTCACAGACAAATTTACCTATAGCACTGGAAAAAATGCACAGAAAACATTCCAAAGGACCTCCAGAAGAAGTCATATTCTTATTACTTAGTCATGAAAAGAATGAGCAAACAAAAAGCACTGAAAGCTACAGTAAGAAAGGAAGATATGCAGAAAAAAGTCAAAATGTGAAATGTAGAAAGAAAGAAAGAAAGAAAGAAAGAAAGAAAGAAAGAAAGAAAGGAGCACATTCCCATTTTAAATGTGCTAAATTGAAAAAAGGAAACCATATTGGGAGCATATGATGTTAAATAATCATCCAACTCCACTGCTCTCCACTACCAAAAAAGCCTATGTGACTTTGTTTTAAAATATTAGTCTTAAAAACTGACCTCACTATATCTATACATATGATAAGAATCAACATCTGAAATTAATTAATTCTATCAGGAGGTTACAGGTTTGCCATGGTCACTATATATATATAAAACTTCTTCTGAGTGAAAGGTACAGTACTGTATGACATTAGCCTCCTTTGTCAGTAAAATAGAAACTAGACAATTAAGGTGTCCATGAACTCATGTATGCAGAAGAGGGTAGTTAGTGCTTCCCTCGGAGTGTGTTTAGCGGTCATATGATGTTGAATGAGCAGCACTTTGTAGCGGTAGGTAGAAAATTATTTATAAATGATTAAAGTTTAATACATAAAACAAAGCTCAACCGAATTTTATGTCCACTCCTCAAAGAAATGTATAAGACATGCATATACAGTCATAATTAAATACAGTGAAACATCACTCAGCCATATGTGTTATTTTCTAAAATTATCCTCCTCTTCACCTCCCTTAAACTACTGTTTTCCTCTTCCTAGAATTACCCTTAGTGAGTAATCAGTATAATCCCTCCTTAGGATCACACCCAAACAGCCTATATCATTAAATAAACCCTTCAATGTCTGTACTCCTCTAATGCTAACCATCCTCCCTGGTCGCAGTTTGTAACAGTTTCATTTCAGCAGAAGCGTTTTTATCTGCATTCCTTATCCCCATTGTCATCTGTTGATAAAGTCAGTTAAAGCAAAGCCTTTACCCTGGATGTAAACTAAATAGATTCTGTTTCAACTGCCATGATATACCATATGTAGTGAAGGAAGGGTTTATGAATATTGTTTTGAGTGTGTTCAAGGGGGAGGAAGCAATGAGTGTTCTTTAGTCCAAGTGCAACATAGTGGTTTGTGGCCTAAAGGCTCCTCCAGTGAGACAAGGCAAAGTAAACAAGAAAGAAAGATGGAAAGAGCTAGAATAAAGCAGAGCAAGAATGCCTGTCTCCACTGTGACATTTTACCCTTTCGGTATAAAAATAGATCATATTTTTTAAAAGGACCACATCTGTAAGGTTGAAAGAATTTTTAGTGGTAAACTTTACCTATTGACTTTTCAAGCAGAAATCATCATAATATCTAGTTACATATTTTAATACTATGGTGGTGATCAGTATCGTTGACCGCTGGAATAGACTAAACATCCATAACACACACATTTTAAAACTTTAATACATTTGTCCCAAATATGAAGAATGCATAGTAAACTTAATAAATATATCATGTACACAATATATTTGATTGGTGTTTAATTTAATTAGTAGTGTTAACATTTTTCGGATCAGAAAAGAGTTAAATATCTTATAATTAATACAAAGATACAGACAGAGACACATGTAGGACACAGAGCAATGCTTAGTAAAGTGACCAGCACATGGTTTAAACACTAGTTCAAGCCTGCAGAAGTTCCCATCTTCCACCTGGACTGTTTTTCTATAGTTTGATCTGAACATTAAAGAATGCTGATGCTTCAGCTCTATGCTTCATTACATTCTAATATTGTATATGCCCTAAAAATCCTGAAAATGCTATTTAAACAAAGTTAGAGACCAAAGATGGAAAATGTGGCAAATAAGTGTAGTATTTAAACTAGCTCAGAATTGGCTGAACAATTTATTCTGGATGACCATCCAAGTGTTCATAAAATATCTATACTTCTTTTGAGCTATAGCTGTGTAAGGTGGTCTCCATTACAAGAAGCATCCCAGCAGTGTGCCTCTTTAATGCCCACTTTAATGCCAGGTTTCTGTGTGAGCAGCTCTCCTAACCGCTCTACATCTTCCTGCTGGTCGTCTCGACTGCCCCATAAAGTATGTGAGCCATACTGCAGCCGGACCACCAACACTGCCTGAACGGCCTCTGTTTCTACTTGACTCTCTCTTTTATTTCAATGACCACCTGCAAGATGTAGGTGATTTTCCATGAATATACACACATACTCAGTGGCAGTTATTATGTGCTATTAAATAATATCTAGGAGTGGAAAACCCACTGTGCGCAATGATGTATTTAAAAAATCCTAAAGAATGCCTTACTGTAGCTGTACCCCATCCTCCATTTCAACAGTCATAATAATAACAATTAATGGAAGAAGAAGAAGAAGAGGAAGAAGAAGAAGAAAAACCCAGTGTTCCAGCTATTCTCTGGTTACTCAGCCTAAACTAAAATCTTGTTCCATTCTAACTCCATGGGAACCTTTTCTACAAACCTGGGATTTTCTTTTTGCCATTTAACCCAGACATCAAGCTTCTTTCCAGTATCTCCTAAACACCCATTACTACAGAATCCCAGTTACCATAGTGTTGGTATGCTGCCTGATAGCCCCAGCATTCCTGGAGATAAAATTGGAGGGAAGTGAGATATCTGTGAGAGTCCTTATCTTCACTGAGCAATGGCCATCCAACAGGCCAGGAAAACTATAAATATAACCAAGCAACCAGAGCAGCATGAGACCTGATTGATGCTCAGGTAAGACACATTCGGATCATTTTGATCATTTTGATTTCTGTAGTGAAATAAAGTATCTCAATTCCATTCAATCCATATTAAGTTTCCTATGTAATATATTTGCACCAAACGTGCATGAACACTTTCATATATACCTATATTCATATATATAAAATGTAAACATAAAATGTAAACATTATTGTCACACTTTTTTTAGATGTATCTCCTAAGTCTATGCATGGAAAAAGTAGAAATTGCAATGTATATTAAGAATTCCTTGGAACTTCCAGTGAGGTCCCACCCTCAGAAACAATGATAATTGTCTTGTTGCAGTGAATCAGGTCTCCAAAGACCAAATGATTTCTCCTCGGCAAGTCTGGTCATCCCACCTTCACAAAGCCACATCAATTACAGACTAAAACTTGATTAATGTTTCTTTCATGAGGAAAGGGGAAACATAGGAATTATGCAAGGTTTGATTATGATTGTCAGGTGCTGTTTATTTATTTTTCTCTAACAGCACCGTTCAGACTGAAGTGCCAAATCAAAGCTTTTTAAAATTTTTTTTATTAATGTACTCATTATAATATGTTAGCATGGAAAATAAATAACTTGTATGTTGGAGGTTTTCTGCCATGATATTTTCCCCATTGTGTTTTATTCCATACTGAAATAATGTTGAAGGCCATTTAAGTGTTTGTTATTGTAGGTCTTGTCTGAGTGTGAAATGTGTGTCATTGCTGAAGTATGTGACCCGTGACCCGACATCAACCAAAACCATACATATAAGCTGAAGTGAAGCTCACAAGGATTAAGAAAGTTTGACCAGTGTATTAACCTCTGACTTTCCCTGGCCTAATGTCTTACGTTTATAATGTGGTCCATTCTGTCTTAAGTAATAGTGAGAGAGAGAGAGAGAGAGAGAGAGAGACGCTGTGATAAAGCCACATCAGTTCACCAGTAACTGAACACTCTCATTATAACAGTCCAGAGGGAAGAAGCAAACTTAATGTGTGATGCAAGAAATGGAGGATATGACTATGACAATATTAAATCTGGACAGAATTTACATGGGGAAAAACTAAAAGCAAGAACAGAAACTCCCAGATGATGGATGGCACCAGTCTGGAATGACCCCTCCAGTGTCCTTTCCACCCATAAAGAGATTCTGAAAACAAGGACAAACGCAGTCACTGAAAATAGAACAAACACGCAGGATTTTACATTCGTTGCCAAACAAATAAAACTATTACATGGAGATATGAAGAAAGAGAGAGAGAGAGAGAGAGAGAGAGAGAGAGAGAGTTTTCACAGTACACACCCATGTTTTGGCTTCTTGGGCTGTAGAGAAGGAACTTGGCTTGACGACAGAGAATGTAATGGAGCAGGATGCAGGCTGTGAGTAATTGGACACAAAACAACTAAATGTTTTGCTATGTTGGATTTGAAATGAAACTTTAAAGTTAAAGTAGAGTTAAAGTTCACATCTTTAGTCTTCATTAAGGGTGATGGGTTACTACATACAGTACAGGAACTTCATTCAAAATATGAGTAAGGTTACATATATCTGGTGGACCTGACTTTCATTAACAACCATTCGATTTGTCAATTGCTCAAATAATGACATTTAAAATGGGGGGGGGGGGGGGTGTCGTCCAATAGCTCCGAGGTTGCTACATAAGTAAATATATTTCAACAAAGTATTTCAAATAAATAAAAAGATCCAATTGTATGGCTATTAAATGTATTTAACTGACTATTTAACTAAAAAGAATTTTAATGGTCAGTAAGGGGTTAAACCAGTTTTTCCACTGTTGTGGCTCTTCACGGCTGGCCAGATTTGCAGCAATGAATAAGCTCACAAATGTTTCTACTTTTGAAACAATGTTTCATACAGTAGATTTTAAACAGCCTTGAACACATGTTTACAGCCAGATGAGCTACTCAAAAATTACTTAAAGTAAGTACAAAATATGTACAGTACATCCTTGGATAAATCCATCCATTCATCATCATCTATACCACTTTCCCTGTGTAGGGTAGACGGGGGCCTGGAGCCAATCCCAGGGAGCTTAGGACTTGTTCAGTCTGTCAGGCAAATCCAATTTGTTTCACAAATCTGTTCTAAGACTGACTGTCCACCCTGTTATCTGTAAGTGATCAGATTGGATTCGGCTCTGTTCAGACTGGCAGCCAAATCCGACACATTGTCAGTGTATCTGTAATGGTTGCTGTGGTAACGATACCTGAGGCTCACATGCAGCACCATATTTTGTCATATATCACCCAGTTTCTGTTCATTCCCTCTCACTTTGCCTTTACTGATGCATCCTCCCAAAGTGCTATCAGAGATTTCACTTCATCCTTTGTCCAGGGACTATTGTTCTCCATTTCCATATAACGTGTAAGCCAGCCACTCTTCCTGAAAACTCGGTTAAGCTTACTGCACGGAAATGTCAAGGGCGCTGCTGTTTCATACTTACGGGTCAATAGCACCAAAGGCAGAAAAACATACCTTCTGTGTACTCGTAGAGCATAGCAAATTAACTTTTTACACAACAATATACTTTTATTTTCATTTCCATTTTTTCCATTGTCTTCCCATTTCCTTTTCAACAATTTCCACAAAGCAGATTAGACTCAGTGTTGTTTTTTTACTGTTCAGATTACATTAAAGCAATCTGAATTCAAACTGGTTCCAGTCTGGATATGCCAAAAGTTGGATTTGGCCTGGCAGTCTGAACAAGGCCTCAGACTACACCCGGGACAAACACAGATACAGTATACCCAATCGTACACTTTGGGCAGTTTGGAAATACTAACCAATCTTGATTGAAAGCCTTTGGACAGTGGGAGGACACCCATCATGCAGGGGGAGGACATACAAAGTCCACATACACAGACTGGAGACGAGGCTCTAACCCCCACCAGTGGTTGACAGAGGCCCCTGTGCCACCATGGATAGCCACTGTGCCACCTTGGATAAATCGAAGCATCTAAAGATCTAAGTGATTTAACTAAAGTATCCAGTTTAATGGCATATGAATGTTTATTTACCTCACATCGAGAGTAGAGAAGAGTAGAGAACTTTATAGCTCTACTAAATGGACTGCATAGAAGTTTTGGGTAATTTAGTAAGGTTGGCACTTAATATCTTGTGTTGGCTGTTTTAGTTATAAAGACATGCTATGATATAATTTTTATTTCTTAATCTGTTCATTCATATTATTTCAAAACAAACTTTGTTGTGGAATCCTGCTGACCTTAAAAAAAAAAAGCCAATCCGTGTGGTACAGTAATAATTATTGCTTAAAATTAGTATCTAGGGATTGAACTTTCTCAATAGCACCAAGCATATAATTTATCTGATAATTCTACAAGTTGGATACAGACCATTTAACTTTATGTTTGCTTTAAATGGGTTACAGAGCAGAAGAAAAAAAAAATCAGCAACCATTTCAGCATCCCTTTTCATGGGCAGAGTCCCAGAGTCCCAAGAGGCCTAGATAATTACTTTCAAATAAAGAACATTTCCAGTCAGACTAAATACAGAAGAGAGAGAGAGAGAGAGAAAAAAAATCCTACAGTTTTAAAAGGAGCAAATAGACCAAGGGAGTGACCTAGTTTAGCCTATGTTCTCAAAGTCCTTTGTAATTACTACTTCAATTCTTTGGGGCTCCTCACCAGAGCTGTCCCGAACCTCTCAATGTAACCTCAAACACAGAAAAAGAAAGATTTCATTTCATCAGCTAAATTCATCTTATTCAGGCTCAGACAACTTCCAGATGACAAGTGTGGGGCAGAGAGACCTTCAGTCAAACAGCTGAAGTAAATATCCCTGTATTCACGATAAAAGAAAGGCAAAAGTTTTCAAAATAAAGGGAATAAGTGAGTATAAGGTGAAGGGTGGAGAGTCAAGAATGATGCTAGTCAAAGTAAGCAAGTCTCCTGTAGTTCCTCCCACTCTAGTAGCCTCACTTTCATCCTCCCTTTGGGTGTTTAGGAGCACAATAAATACAAATATATATATATATATTTAACTTTGGCTCATCTTAATCTCTTACTACAGGAAACTGTATTATCTCTATTTTTATCGCTCTAACAACAGACAGTTGTGTTTTTAACATGGCTTTCGACTTGCAAACAATTCTTATGAAAAGAAAAAAGAAAAAAACAGGAATCTTATACCAGGGGGTTAAAGATCGGTACATTATGACTTGCTGAAATACAGGAAAAGGATCCTCATTTGTGTTAAACAAACGTACAGGATCAATACGATTTGTGATGCCACTTCATGACGACATTTAGTAAACTGAGTTCCTTAAGGGTTCTTCACATACTGTATGTAATAGTTTTAGGTTTTTTTTAAATAAAGTTGATCTACAGTATGTGGTCTTCTCTATTATACTGTAGCAGCTCTGTTAAGAACATTTTAAGACATTCCAGGTCTTCCGCCATTCTCCTACTTCCTTTGCCGTTCTCCTTCTCAATAGCTCACTTATAATAATCCTCTTCCTCTTGAATCTGATATTGCTTGAGTAAACAGTTTTTTTTTGTCAGAGCAGTGGGGTAAAACTGGGCAGTAGCCTCACACCTCTCGCGCTCTCCCTCCTTCCATCAGCAAGCATGTGTGCTGATCGGGGTGAGGGTGGAAAATTCCTGAGCAGTAAGCTAGCTGTACTCCTGGGCTGACTCCCTCCTAAATTAAAGGCATGTGTGGAATCTTGAGCCAAGGTTCTGACAGTGAGGCAAGAGAAGAATAGCAGAAAGATGAGGAGAGCACGCTGGAAAGGGTGGATAATGAGAGTGAAAGGTATATCTAAAGCGACAGATGTATTAAAATGAATGCGAAAGGGAAATCCCAAAGATGGGGGTCAGGACAGGGGGGAAATCAGAGAGACATTATTAATTATGATGAAAAACATCAAAGGTTGGGGACAGACACGGAGGGGAAGAAGTTGCTCCTTGAGGATGGAAACGTATAGGTCCTTTAAACTTACCTCTCATTTTTTGCACCTCTTCTCATGCCTTGGCTCGTTCTCCCCATTCAACAGCCAAGGTGGGGGAAGAAAAGGGTGTTGGAGAGTGCAGATGTGAATACCCCAAATGCCAGTTTAATAAAAAGAAAACAAATCTGGCCCACTTTCTCCAGTCTAACCTGGCCTACCAGGGGGGGGAATTAGAACCTGCTGCTGAGGGGTCGGAAAGAAACCTCTGGATCCCTTCCAGCCCCTAAGTTCAACCTTCTTGTCCCCACCGGCTACCTAAACACAGATGTGTCGGAGCACACACCCTAGACAGGCTCTGTGTGAGAGTACGAGTACTCCTTCCCAAACACGCTAGTCATATCCGCTTTTTAAGTCTAGCAAGACTTTTAAAAGATAAAGCAGTTGATCTTGCGATGAATCAATATCCGTAATGATTGAGAGCATCAACTGATTTAATTAACTGTGTAATTGATTATTCAGACCAAATAAAATAAAGCAAAACTATTACAGCGCTTTACAATGTGAAACATTCAATCCAAATGTTTGTTAGTCCAAGAACCAGGAATAATGTAGATAGATGTTTCTTGTGCATCCATTTCAGAAGACATAAAAAAAAAAAACAGATATAAAATGTTAACGTTAAAGTTAGGTTTCAGAAAAACATTTCTACATTAGAAGAAATTCAGCCCTAATGACAAGAGTCTATGAATAAAAACCTAAACAAGGACAGATGCTTTTTCACTGTTTAAAGGATTAATGAATATTGTGTTTCGTTACCAAGTAAACATGACTATGAGGATTTTAAGTTGTTAAGTGAAATAAAGCAAAGCTTTGGCATTTGGTTATGTCATTAGCAAAGAGGCGCAAAGCAAACTCTGAAGTTTTCAATTTGCTCCAAGCTATTTCTTTGAAATTTTTAAATGTCAAAGCAACATCAAATACCATTCAGGCCTCAGTTGATTCATCCAGCATCCAGCTGATTAAGCTTTTAGCAACAAGGCAGCACGACTTTTTCCCTTTGCATTTTGTATCCTTATCTAACCAGCACAAATGATGATGTAATATAGCGATTTGTATTATATGCAACCTGCTGACAAAAACGTCCTTTTCCCCTGACCGAACTACAGAAAAATAAAGGATACAGAGGATATATTTAATTTTGACAAAGTGCTTTCCCCCTAGGACAGAGTGACCTCTTTTATGGTAGAGGGAAGTGGAAAACACCCATTAGGCAAAAGCTCAGAGGACCTGAAGAAATGAGAAAAACCTGAGGGCTCCATGTTTATGGTGTGAGATATTTGACCTCACAGAGGTCAGCACCAGGGGTGTCATATTAAACTTGTCTTCTGACAGAATTAGACATCTTTAATATCATTGTAGAAAATGTAGTAATTCTTAAAATAAAGAAAGAAAAATGGAAAGACATTTACAGTGCCTTGCAAAAGTATTCATCTACATTTTGTCACGTTACAACCACAGACGTAAATGTATTTTATTGGGATTTTTATGTGATAGACCAAGACAAATAAATATCTGGAAAAAGTGGGGTGCATTTGTACTCAGCTCCCCTGAGTCAATACTTTGTAGAACCACCCTTTGCTGCACTTAGAGCTTCATGTTTTCTGGGTTATGTCTGTACCAGCTTTGCACATCTAAAAAGTGATATTTCTGTCCATTCTTATTTGCAAAATAGCTCAAGCTCAGTCAGATAGGATAGAGAGTGTCTCTGTGATTCTCTCATTGGATTTAGGTCTAGACTTTGACTGGGACATGCTTTGTTCTAAACGATTCCATTGTAGCTTTGGCTGTATGTTTAGGGTCTTTGGCCTTCTGCAAGGTGAACCTTCAACCCAGTCTCAAGTCTTTTGCAGACTCTAACAGGGTTGGCTCCATCCAGACTTTTAGCTGGTAGAGACGTAATCCAAAAGACTTGCAGCTGTAATTGCAGCAGAAGGTGGTTCTACAGTATTGACTCAGGGGGCCTGAATACAAACGAACGGCACACTTTTCAGGTTTTATTTGTTAAGAATTTTGATCAATGATTATCCTGCCACTTTACAATTATGTGCCACAATTATTTTATTATGTCCCAATGAAATACATTTATTTGTGGTTGGCACTGTACAGTATATAGCTAGGAATACAGGTAACACTTTCGAAATACTAAATAATTCTACTGTTATATGTTATATTCAGTCCTGTCTGGCCTATAAGGAATTTTGTTACCAAGTACAGACCAAAAGTTTGGACACACCTTCTCATTCAAAGAGTTTTCTTTATTGTGTTCTTTATTGTGTTCTTTAGCCCAAACGCGTCTCTTCTGCTTGTTGCCTGTCCTTAGCAGTGGTTTCCTAGCAGATATTCTACCATGAAGGCCTGATTCACACAGTCTCCTCTTAACAGTTGTTCTAGAGACGTGTCTGCTGCTAGAACTCTGTGTGGCATTGACCTGCTCTCTGATCTGAGCTGCTGTTAACCTGCGATTTCTGAGGCTGGTGACTCGGATGAACTTATCCTCCGCAGCAGAGGTGACTCTTGGTCTTCCTTTCCTGGGGTGGTCCGCATGTGAGCCAGTTTCTTTGTAGCGCTTGATGGTTTTTGTGACTGCACTTGGGGACACTTTCAAAGTTTTCCCAATTTTTCGGACTGACTGACCTTCATTTCTTAATTTACTTCATTTACTTAGCTGCTTTTTTCTTGCCTTAATACAAATTCAAACTCTTTGAATGAGAAGGTGTGTCCAAACTTTTGGTCTGTACTGTATATATACATTGTATACTGTACTGTATATATGAAACACCCTGCAGTGCATGCTTATAGAGATGTTGTCAGGTGTTGTTTTTGTTTGAAGTACAAATGAAACATGGAGCAATGAAACCGGCTTCCACTTTCTGTTCTCCTTCGGCAATGATGTGATTTCAGTTCCAGACAGACAGCAATAAAGACCCCACTGTTCATATGACCTTATTAGCCCACACATGCTCATTTACCCTCTCAGTCATTCATGCTGTTTTTCTTTACTCACACACTCTCGTGCATTGCTAGTCATTAGGAATATCATTAACAAATAACAGGCTTGGAAAAGTACATTATCAGTCACCGCACATGGCACACTTTGTTTAAATAAATAAATAAACAATAAATAAATAAATAATGTAGCAGGGTGACTTAGTGGTTAGCATTTTCTCCTCACACCTAAAGGGCTGCGGGTTCGATCTACTGTACATTTTCTGTCTGTCTGAGGATCCATGTTCTCCCCATGCTTGGTGGGTTTCCTCCCAAAGTCCGAAGACATGTAGTGAAGGCTGGTCGGCATTTCCAAATTGCCTGCAGTGTATGAGGTGTGAGTGTGTGTGTGCTTGTGCCATGTGATGGGTTGGCACCCGATCCTGGGTGTATCATACCTTACTCTAGTCTTTCTGTGATCCTACACATGATAAGTAGTATAGATCACGGATGGATAAATAAATAAACAAAAATAAATAAAATTTGTATTTGTATTTCTATAAATCCTCAGAAGTCAATGTGTTTTTATTCATATGTGCTGTTACATACTTGTTGTCCCAGCAGTTGTGATTGGTGTATGGCTTCAAGCTGCAGGTCTGCTGTTTGTAGTCCAGCTTATAGAATTATGAGTTCAGGAAAATAATAAAATAAATGTCAAGTGCTAGCTTATAATTGAAAAAAAAATGACACACTCAAACCCCCATAAACAGACACAAACATATTTCAAATCTCAAATTAAATAATATCTAATTTATGAGATTGTATGCAAGACATTATGTTTCACAGTGCAAGCACCATCAAAGACATTTAAGGGTTATTTTAATATTGATATTGCCACTCCCCTTATCTACGTTTTATCTTAATATGTGCCTCAGGTAAACAACATCATTATTAAAAAAAGCAATGTATTTAATGTTTATACACTAGAAATGCAGGAGCAAACAGCAACAGTGTTATCACTTTCATTGAAACCCCAGGAGACTTTCTGTCCTGAAATCCTGAAATAATCGAACAAGGCCGTGTCACCCAAAAACCTGGCCAAGTTTTTTTGACCACTGTCTTTCTCCATTCTGATGCTTGATGCAAACATTAACTCATTATTGGCTGATTGGATAATTCCATCAATGAGCAGGTGGAATGGTGTTCCTAATAAAAAGGCCAGCGACTGCAAAGATGCACTGCTATAAATAGAATTATGAATAATCATGATGTTTGAAGAAATGATTTCCTAATCTGAAAAGTTTTGTTCCTCTCATGTCAAATTTTTGTCTTGTAGTAACAGAGTAACAGAACAAAAAAAGGAGTAACAGAAAAAAAATTGCTATTATATGAATAAAAAAAAGGATGAAATTGTGTTTACAAGAAAAGATTGGCTGCAAGCCGCAGCTGGAGTTTAGACAAACCCCCTCAGCACAGACAATGCTGGGACTTTACATAACTGATGTGGGATGTTAGGGAGGATCTCTGATGAAGGCCAGACCTGACAGAGCTTGCATTGTGTGTGTCTACCCACGTATGCATCCGCACTGCCCGAGACGATGGGAGTTATAATTGTCCTCTCCCTCAACTTCACAGTTCAGCGCCCCTTCACTGACACCATATTTTCCACATTTTCTGCACCTCATGGAGCTCATGCTTTCACAGAAGAAAAACAACATTTAACAATTAGGTAAAAGTTTCATAGTGCATACAGTAGGTCAGAAAACAGAGGTTTTATGTTCTCCGCATGCTTGCTGGGTTCACTTCCAAAGTCCAAAGACATGCAGTGAAGACTGATCGGCATTTCCATATTGCCTGTAGTGTATGAGGTGTGTGTGTGTGTGCTCGTGCCCTGTGACGGGTTGGCACCTCATCCTGTGTTTATCATCCCTTGTGCTGGGATTGGTTCCAGCCTTTCGTGACCCTACACATGATATGTAGTATAGATAATGAATGGATGGATTAAACCTTCTTTTTTTTTCATTTATAAACAATAGATTTTTTTCCATACAAAAAAATGTGCATTCACCTATGTGCACAAACACACTCCAAAAACTCCAAAAATGAACTGATACAGGTTGGAAGTAAGGAAACATCTTCATGTTTCTCAAAGTTCAAAAAGAAAATTTACCAGGAATGGTGAAATTAGAGCCCACAATTTGGTCACTTGCTTATAAAACAAGGAGGAAGGAAAGCTACCACCCTAGTACTAATATCCTAATGCTTCTAACAGGCAGATCCTGCTTTTTATAGTTCCAGGAACGGGTGTCATTACTTACATACACATCCACAACCAAGAAACATGAGCTCAGAAGGGACCGGGCAAAACATCCAGAGTTGTCTAAATCTGTTGCTGTTGTCTGAGGATGTAGAAGAGGAGAGAGAGCGAGAGAGAGAAAGAAATGGCAGGCAAGCTCAAAAGAAAACTTTCGTGCATGTGAACGAGTGCCCGTATAATTTAAGTTTATGAGAACAGTTTTGGCAGTTAGTCTTTGGACATACACACAAACACATGCTGTATGACTAGCGTGAGTAAAACTGTGCTGGTTTTATGAAGACTTATTCAAACTCATATTATTTCTCCGTTTTGGCTGTGCAGCCCCGACATACTCATTCTGAACCCTCCATGGGTGCCCACACATACACACATACATGCAGCACAAAGGCGTTCCAGGGAGGTTTTTTTTTTTTTTAATAATGCTTTTTGGTTTCGGATATTTTTCAATGTAATATTAGTTATAAGGCATGCATATGGTACAGTACATGCATGGATTGTGGTTATGATAACATGTGAATTATAAGGTGTATCTTTTAGAAATACAATACTGATCCTGAAATAAATGTGGAATAAAATCTACTCATTTATAGGAAAAACTAAAAACTTTCAGTGAATGTTTTTAATAATGGTGTTGTAAACATTACAAAACATTTTGCGTAAGTGTTGGACGTTAAAAGCACTGTGGGTCTGAGAAATGTTTTTGAGGTTTTGGTACTCGGTTGGTTTTGTCATGCAGTCATGACCACCATGTAATGCACTCACGCACTCATCTTCTATACCGCTTTATCCTGTATTCAGGGTCACGGGGGCCTGGAGCCTATCCCAGGAGGCCGGGTACACCCTGGACAGGGTGCCAATCCATCACAGGGCACACATTCTCACACACTACAGACAATTTGGGAACGCCAATTAGCCTAATCTACATGTCTTTGGACTTTGGTAGGAAACCGGAGTACCCGGAGGAAACCCACCGAGGACGGGGAGAACATGCAAACTCCATGCACACGGAGACGTGAATCAAACCTGGACCCTGGAGGTGCACGGCGACAGTGCTAACCACTACACCACCATGTAATGCATTCACAATTAAATTGTATAGTAGGTTTAGGTGATAAATACTAACATATACAGTACAGTACTGGAGATAACCTTGAAGGTATTGCACCCACATACACACTCACATGCACGCACATGTGCACACAAACAATACACAATAGCTGAATTGAACTCTATGAAAAATCTGTATTCACCCCAAGTCTGAATAATCATTTGTCCTCCTCATTTTCATATTTGCTCCTCCTATACCGGCACTTTCAGGTTGTTTCTTTCCATACACCTCTTCCTTCCTCTAGCTTTCATTAGTGAGGCTAAACTTGAAAGAAACAACAATGTGTAAGGAACAAAAGCTCTAATCAGAGGTGAGTGATTGGTTGGCGTTGCCTTGCCAACTTGACCTTGACCCCGTTCCCGTGACCAGGCACCATGTACTGTATGTACTCTGCAGACCAGCATCTCAGCACACAAAGGCTCTGTATGTGTGTAATCAGCGTCCAGTTGATTCAACAGGACTGCGCACAGTGTGCATTTGAATGCAGAATGGCCTGTCTTTGTAAATCAAGTCTTCCTGGGAGCAATGTTGATGCTGTCATTGCTTCCTCACTGTTAACAGACAGAGACCCGCACAGAGCAGAGTGTCTGCATCATTCCTGTGAGTTATAGCAGCCGTGCCAGCCTCCTATTATACCTGGCTGATGTAGAAAGCTGAAGCAATCTCACCCACTGGAGTACACAGTGTGGTCCAGTGTTAGTTCTACCACTAAGACAATGCATGTGTGTGTGCGTGTCATGAAAAGCTTGTTATAAAACAACAACGCTGGATTTTCCATCAGATTACTGAGCTAATCGCTACTGGCTTTCTGGCTCAAATCTCTCAGGAAGGAAAAGCCTCAAAAACACTCTCAGGTCTGGACTCTCACGAAAAGATGACTCCGCACTAAAAAACTATGCATGCAAAAAGGCCAGTGTGCACATCAGCATAGCGTTATTATGAAGCCGGGCCACAATTTTGATTACACAAATAATAATGTGCTACTTGAATCAACATTAAAGTCAATTAAGGCAATATTGTCTGTCTATTTATTACTATCATTACTATCACACTTTCATTCATTACCTTGTTATGTCATCATTGCGTGGGCCAGTGCAATTGCAGACAGACCAGTCATAAATTCCTATTAAATGTGAATGAGCGCAATAAGTCAAATTATACTGGCAAATTAAACTGTCTCTGCAACCGTCACCTACTTATTTACCTCTACATACCTTCAGCTACCACGAGCTACTAGTTTACATTGTTTGGCCTGTGCAATGAGGTCTGTCTCTCTATTTATCTATTAACTACTGTCCACATGTCCAATATCTTTCATGTACCAAACTCTATCTGACTGTATGTTGCAGTCTACTGTTTTATTTAATTTTAATGTATATAGTTATTCAAATTATGCCATTACACCGTATAGTGACAATAACGTTTTCTGCTTCTGTGAAAACAGCATCTCACATAATTGAACTGTACTACATGCTATTTAAAAAAAATAATAAATAAATAAAAACTTATTTAGAAAAAGTAAAAATACCACTGGATACCACTGGTGGCTTAGTGGTTAACAGTGTCGCCTTGCTTGTCCAGGGTCTGGGTTCGATTCCCGCCTCTTTGTTCATGGAGTTTGCATGTTTTTTCCCATGCTTGGTCTGGTACACCGGTTTCCTCCCACAGTCCAAAGACTGTCCAGGGTGTACCCCACCTTGTGCCCAAAGTCTCCTGGGATAGGCTCCAGATCCCCCCGTGACCCTGTATACAGGATCAAGCGGTATAGACGATGAGTGAGTGATCATAAAATACCACCGAGACACAGTAAAAGAAACCAAGATACTTAAAAGACAAGTTATAAGAAAAAGCGCAATAACCCACAGAGATCCAATTTAACCAGCAAAAGCCTCCAAAATGCTTACATTTGAAGTTTAAACCAAAAGATAGAAAAGCAAAGCCATTTTCATTACATGCTGTTTTTCCTGCAAATCCCATGTTGTTGTTGTCTTTTTTTAAACCCTCAAGCCACCTTTCTAAATTCTTTCAGGCTCAAGAGAACACTAAAGCCAAGAACAGAGAAAGAAATTCTTTTTTTTTTTCATACTCCAACTTAAACTCCTTCATCAGACTGATTGCCTAGAAGCCAAGGATCAAAGTCATGACCAACCCACATTTTCCAGAGTAGCTTTTCCCATCAGTCCAGCACAGCAAACGTAACTTTTGTTCTTCGTCTTTTGTTCTCTCCAGCATTATCTTGGACGGGGCAGGATGAGTGAACTGCAAAGGGCTCAGTAACAATGGAGAAGACATGATGTGGTGACTATGGTTGGAGAATTGAACTGAGGTTTTATGTAACGATCAAACATGGTATGATTTGCCCTCGAGTTCCTCTCACACCAGGCTTAGTCCTGTTTAACCGTTTCTTTATAATGGGTAGCATATGTTTCTCACTCGTTTAATGCAACCAGTGAACCTTTGAAAAATATACTTCAGAACAACCACACACACACACAAATCTGTCTCTAAGACACATTATTGATTCGGCGTCTGAAATAAACACAAATCACTTCATCCATCATTTATATACAAGTTTACTACTGGAAAAAGCATGCTTTTTTATTATTATTATTTTTTTATCACAGTGGTCTGTTTCCACATTATTCTATTCCCCTCCCGATCATGTGATCCTCCACGTCTTCTGACTCTCAGGGACCTCAGACTCTCTTTTCACTTTACAGGTCAGTTGAAGTGCAAAGTCACTCTTCAGTAAGTGTTAAAGTCAATAACTGTCTCGTACTCCTGTCCTGCTTATGTGATGCTCCAGATGAGAGGAGCTAAAGAAAGATGTTTTCAACTTTATTCTTTGACCCTTCAACTGGACAGGCGTGGGGCGGAAAAGCAGATGTTTGGCGCACACTCCTACACTTAGGGGACAGGGCCTCTCTATTTTTGTTCTCTCCTATCATCACTGCCTATTTACCCCACTCTCTGTCCACACCAGACTATTAAACCATTCATTTAATTCTACAATGTCTGTATGCTCCAGATTTCAGCAGCACGCTGTGTTTATAGAAGTTAAGATTCTGGATTTCTTCACAGAACATCTGGTGATATACAGATTTTTGCATAACTAATGATATTATTCTTTAATATACTTGGGATTTTAAATAAGACATTTGTAACGTGGAACGAAATTTTATACCATTGCATCGAATCAGTTTTTCTTTTCTTTTCTAGCACAGCATGTGATGTAGAACAAGAGGGAAATTTGGGACACAAGCAGCTATTGTCAGGAGCTTCTACAAAGAGACAACAGAAAGAGTCAAAAGATTGAAGTCTTCCCCGGCACACAATATTAATTTTCTCACAGCAGAATATATAAACATGCTAATATTCGCACACAATATGGCACAAGATTTATTGATACAGTATTACAAAGGAACCAAAAAAATAAATCTATCAATTGATTTTCAGAGTACAAAATTGTAATTTAGTATAAACAACTATTCGTCTATATTTCTATTTTGTATTGTCTGTGTGAAGTATCATATAATATTTTAAGTGATTATAATGCTACCTGGCTTTTTATAATTGTTATATTAAATATTGTAGACAAAATATGTGGAGTCATTAAAACTAATTGACATTTACAGAAGACTTGAAGCACAGTATGGTGATGAGCCTCTTCAATTCAATTCAATTTTATTTGTTTAGCGCTTTTTACAATTGTCATTTTCGCAAAGCAGCTTTACACAATAAAAAGAACTTATGGAAGTTTATAAAAAAAATTTAAAAAATAAAATAAAAAACAGCTTGGCCACTGCTCACCGCACCTCTTGCACATTACACAGTCCTGACCTCCAAGCAATTTGCACAAGTTTGGCCCATTAAAGGAATTCCTGGGAGGCCAGTGTTTCACCACCGGCAACAATGTGAAGTAGGCAGTCCAATGACTGAGAAAACTTTCTACCATGATTGTATCCAAACACTCGTTAAATGTTGGGGTAAGTTTATTAGTGTAGCAGGGGACTATGTAGAGAAATACAAAGTTTTTACTTTCATAACTGCAAAATCAAAAGTCCATGTCTGACTTGAACACCCCTCAAATAATGCCAGTAATTTTTGTGTGTGAGTGTAAAGCTTGGCATTTTTTAACTATTAGATCAGATGTGTATCTGAATCAGTAGACACTCATGGTTTCCGTACTGATACTGGTATTGGAAACGAAGAAAAGTGGAATTCTGCCATCTCTATAATAAAAATAAACTTTAAAATGTCACGTCCATAAGACATTTTTCTTTTGGTTAGAGCCTCCAAGCAGTGCATAAACCAAGCAAACAGAAATGTAACATTTATGATGAGAAAAACAAAACAGGGTTTCTTAGTGGCACCACTCTTTAAAAAATCCGCTGACTTTAATAGACTGCACATCAGGCAGCTTTTGAAGTGTCAAAGTAAAACAAAGAAGACTTTTTGTTAAAGTAATTTAATACAATAAAAAAAACAGTTAGTTACATATGCCTATAGAATAAGGTAAATATTTCTCTGCTTTATGTACACTAACTTAGAAGATGAAGCCCACATCACCAAAGCACACGTTCATTCAGACGCCATATGGCTTTTTACCACAATGCTGTCTGTCTAGTTCACTACAGCACCATGATCCCTTTAATCTGACCACAGTGAGTGAATCTCCACCATCAGCTATCCGTCTTAGTGAAAAGAACAACAAGCTCCTGGGGCTTCCTGTTTACACAAACCTAAAATATCCCACAATGCCTTCAGAGAAACACTGTAGATTTTATTGTGGATGTGGCATCGTTCTGTTATTGTGGTTCAGACTGGGCTGCGGCGAAACCGGCAAACAGTAGAACAGCTTCTCCGGGCTGGACTCACCACAGCCGACTCAGTCGTTTCACACAAACGGACATTCCTATTAAAGTCCAGACATATACTGCCCCCTAGTGGCGACTATTAACAGCACTCTGTTTCGCGCTTGTTCCTCCACTGTTACTCTTCAGTGACTCCAGCAAAGTCTTTATCCTTTCGCTCGCCGGATGATGTTTCTTCTTCCTGCGACCCTTCACCCCCGCCGACTGAGCAACCGAAGGCAAAAGGAGGGCAGCCAGTCCCCAGGGTGGGATTGCATCTGCTGACTGACAAGCACTCCGATTAAGCACCTCGTTCTGCTCGAGAAGCCAGGCGCTCTCACGACACAGTGCGACAAACCGTTCCAGCTGTGTGGTGTTCACGTTTTTGCTAACGTTTAGACTCGTTTCGAACGGGTTCTGGATGTGCAGAGGGGTCGACTCGGGTTTGTTCTGCTCTTTTCCCTGGAAAGAATGCAGATAAAGATCAATATTACCAAATTCAAATTGTCTTCTGACAGCTAAACAGACTGTATGGCTCTGAGCTTGGGGACGTTCTGCACCTACACAGCTGAGACTTTATGGAAGATGACTCAGTGAAATAGAGGGGATGGACAGAATGATAAAAAAGTGATAAATGACCAGAGGCCTGGTGATAGATTCCGCAGAAGCGGCACATTTGGAGGCCAAGGTCTGCATTTTACAGCAGCAGCCTCTCAATACATCAGCACAGATACTTACAGTAAATGTGAGTGTGTGTCTGTGTGGGTAAAGAAATTTACAGAGAGTTGAGTGGCCATGAGAAATGGATGTTTCAGAATATTTAACCCCTTCTTACTCACATACAGTATGTCACTGTATGTGCTGTGTTATAATTTAAGGCAAATCTGAGCGTGCTTCAACTTAATGCAGTCAGGTTAGCTCTAATTTCAGTCAGTCGTGTACAACAAGCAGCGATCTGTATGCTCAGGATTATATAAAGTACATTATTTGTTACGCACCTTCCTTATGTTGATGGATGTTGAATTGAAGGCAAAATTTCCATAAAACTCAAAGAACTCTTGCAGCAATTTCTCTGTACAAGACACATGGGAACAATGTAGTTACATCAACTTTATTACTAATATTATTATTATTATTATTATTATTATTATTATTATTAACACATTTTTAAGGGCTGTCTAACAGCTATAATAATAGTTATTTTCTAATCATAATTATATAATATAAAATCTTTTTTTGACTTAATACTTACCTAGTGTATCGGTGTTTTTCTGTAGTTTAATCTTACTCAGGTCACTGACGATCGTGCAGTCATTCCCCTCAATAATGCACTGATCTGCAGAGTCTATAAAATACAAAAACAGGACGCACAAAGCTATGAATTTGTGATGTACATTACATTTAAAGTGTGTTTGCATGACTCTTTTTGAAGAATTACTGTATAATGCATAATGTATAAATATATGGAAGTGTGTATGCAAGACTGCACACCTGCCAGGTCTCTGAGCTGGTCCAGAGTGGGCAGTAATGGCTGCGTCCTGCGCTGGAGGAAGAACAGCACGAGGACTGTAAGGGAGAAGTTGGTGATCCAGGCTCCGGGAATGCTGCTGGTGATGCCGTGGACCCGGGCCCAGCAACGAACCGCAAACACGAGATGTCGCACACGTGCGTCCAGTTTCCCATATACGAAAAGCAACTCGGAGCTCTTCATCGCCACCCTGAGGACACAAGTGGACCAACAGCTTTAATCCATACAGAGCAGTGCTGCTTTACAAAAAGATTTAGTTGTTGTCATTCTACAGCGGTGGCCAAAAGTATGAGGATGAAAGTGAAAATCAATGTTTAAATGACAAATACGAATAATTTGTTATTTTACACAAGGAAATCGCTATACAACAATCAATATTTAGTATTACACTAATTATTCTTCATCTCATTCATACTCATTCTTCAAGACCTGCTGGATCGGGCTGGACATACTGTAGAGTCAAAAAGACATCTGTACTCTGATGTCAGTCCCTCAATCCATGACTGTTTGATTGCCGAAGTTCACAAGAAATTTGCAGAAGTTCATAAGTCATTTGGGAATTCTCTAGTTCTAGCCTTTCATGTGCAGAAGGTGGACACCCCGGCTTCAGAAAGTAAAAGTTCTGCCATATATTTAGCACAACTCTTCACCCTGATAGGAGAAAACTACTTAGAGACATCATCTCTTTTGTGCACAGAGAGAACTATAATACACGCCATAAGATGCCTTAATACTTCTGTCCACCACTGTAGATCAGACATGTCTCATGTCCTCCGCAAATCAAAGTACACGTGGCTTGTCTTGATCACCTGTTGTTTTCCTCCCTGAATGACTTAAATAAAGATACAGTATGAGGGAGATTGAATTTATGAATAGTGAGTTAAGGATCTTAGTACTGGTGCGTGAAATGGTTAAGCTGGTATACAAAGACATCTGTAGTATACAGCAACATGATTTCATATACAGTATTGTTCTGCCTTTTTCACCCCTTTCTGATACGTTTCTTACATAAGATGTTATACAATTAACAACAAAACTATACTCTACATCAAATTCATTGTTAAATATCTACCATCTGCAAACAAGCCAAGTCATATTCACACACAGAGAAATATCGGAACACATGACTGTCCATATATAGACGTGGAAAAAGTGACGCAGAAATCAAGAGCGTGATTTACACAGAATAGTTGCTGAATTGATTCTTTTTCCTACACATGCAAGAGTTTGTGTTTCTCAATGACATCCTGTTTCTAAAACGTTGCAGTGGTCCAGGAGAACAGGAACTACTCACAGAGTTTCATTTGCATCAGGGCAGGTTTCTGCTAGAACCATTTATGCTGAAATGTTTTCCACCATTTCAGTGAGAGTGCAGGGATTTTCCCCCAGAGCTATCAGAGTTCGTCCACATCTACTGTACAGCACTTTCGTACACAAACATTTGTAGCGAGTTTCTGTGTTTTGACACCTCTGTGCATATAGGCTCAAAAATCGAAAAGATGGTGAGGAAAATGGAAGTGAAAATGAGCCAAGCACAGTGTTTGACATTTCACCTTTTCTCTCCCTGCTATACATAAGAAGTCTCTTTAACCACGACGTCGTTCCTCAGAAAACGATTTTCACTCTATGCTTTATTTTTAATCTCTGCTTGACTCCACGTTTCAATGTGTAGTTTCACTGTAGTTTGCATATTCACTTTGGATATACACATTTTTACATGGACTCTCACTTCTCATTCTCATTTAGAACATTTTCCCAGCTGCTTTTCAGGATGCACAAGCTTCAAGTCTTTTTTTGAAATCCTGTGAATCAGGGAATATTCCTGTTTTAAATATGATTTGTGGAGTTATTTGTAAATCTCATATAATTTGCTCAGAGTTGGATGTGAGCCAACTTAACCTTCCGCTCGAAGTACAGTTCTGCAGAAATCATGAAAAACATTAGGGGATTTAGTATTTTAGTCATCTCACCTGTTATTTGCTGTGAGGTCACATTGAAAGCCTGAAGGCTGGTGAGCGAATCGGACGAGGGGGCAGCGGGCATTGAGGATCTTCTGAACGCCGACGCAGCCCGGGCCGAACTGGTCCACACACTCCCCGATAACAGACAGGATGCTCTGGGTGACCGTTCGCTCTGACGTTCCCTGCTTTACTTGATACTCAAGAGACAAACCAGAACCCTAGAAGATTTAAGAATGCACTTTAGGTATATGCACTTACTTATAAATGATCTTAGTTTTATTATTTTCAATTAGGGCTGCACTTCTTAAAATAAATAAAACAAAAAAATTCACACTGCAGGTTAAAAATATTTTAACACATATTGTGACTGCAATTTAAACTGCAATATCTAACTCACTCACTCATTGTCGCCTATACCGCTTTATCCTGTATTCAGGGTTGCAGGGGCCTGGAGCCTATCCCAGGAGGCTTAGGGCACGAGGCGGGGTAAACCCTGGACAGGATGCCAATCCATCACAGGGCACACACACACACTCATTCACACACTACGAGCAATTTGGGAACGCCGATTGGCCTAATCTGCATATCTTTGGACTGTGGGTTGAAACCGGAGTACCCAGAGGAAACCCACCAAGCACGGGTAGAACATGCAAACTCCAGGCACACAGACTGGAATCGAAACTGAACCCTGGAGGTGCAAGGAGACGGTGCCACTACACCACCACCAATATCTAACTATCAAATGTAAATGTATTCAGATGTTATCTAGGCTAACGTCAAATAAACGGACAAAAGATCCTATTAACAGGATGTTTGCCGTTATTTATTTATCACCTCAAAATGATTAAAACAATAAACAAATACTTAAATGATTGACAAACTTTACACAAATTTTCAACTACGTATATAACCTGAAATAAATTGCAGCCTTTTGCGGTTAAAAAATTTAACAGCTATAGTTCTCAATTCCAATTTAAGACTGTTTGAATACTACTTAAAGTTTCACAATATTTTCAGTTAATTTATTAATTCATAAACTAACTATCTAACTAAACAAATACATTATACATACAGTACAAGTCAAATTTAAACTGTTTGGACACAATTTGGATTTATTTTCTAAATTCTACAACAATACTGGATTTTTTTTTTTTTAACTATGAAATAATTATGAATTAACACGTCATTAGGTAATTAAGTAACAACAACAAATAGATGTTATTTTAAGACACAAACGTCAGCTGTTCTGGAATAGTTCTTGCAAGAACAGTATCATCAAGTGCATTTGCAAAACCTATCAAGCACGATGATGAAACTGGCTCTCACGAAGACCTTTCTATGAAGGTTAAGACCGAAAGCTGCAAAGGAGAAGTTCATTTAGAGTTAGAGTACCAGCCTCAAACATCACCGATTTAAATCACCACAGATTAGAGCCGTTATAAAGACTTTACAAAGCATAAGTAGCAGACACATCTGGAGAGGAGATTATTGCATATTTTGCAATTATATGATTTATAGGTCATGAATTTTGGTGTCAAGAAGTGTTCTCAAAGTTTATTGGCTGAACATCAGCAAGTGCCAAAAGTCTTCAGGTCAAAACAAGTCAACCAGGAGATATTTTACTATACTCCTTAAACATTTCTCCTTGATACAGTGCTGACTGCTGAATTACACTAAACCAAAGACTGACTTTTTCTGTATTTTTATATTTGCTAAAAAAAATTTTATAAAATGCATTTTTAAATAAACGTTAAATCTCAATGACAAGAAATTTTGGAAAAAATGTCTAAAAAAAAAAAAAAGATAATTGTTATATTTTATAGACTGACCATGATAGTGACATTTTCTCTACCTAAGAAAAAAAAACGACCGTGTTTGGGTTTCACTTCCTATTTTTGAAGACCTGACCTTTTGATCAATTTACATTTAAATGCAACCTTTAAACTAAACTTCTACACACCTACCCACATAACATATACTCACACTTAATAGTAAATATATAATGAGTAATATATAGTTCACAAAAGTTTCAGAATACAAATCTCTTGCACATCTTCATTTAGATTAGGACAATACTCTCACATCACCACTCTGTAAATGTCACAACAGGAATTTTTCTTATAGCTACTGACCTTTCTCTGGTTCTGCCTACTGATGCCATCTAGATCCAGGAACATGTCCAGGTCACAGCCCAGCTTTCCAAAGCTGTTCACAGTGGAGCCAAAAGGCCTGATGATGCATTCTGGGAAATAGGCAGCAGCAATGTCTCTGAGCAACGAACAGACCAAGAAGCGTAAACTGATGTTTTCATCGGTCAGCTGATACAGCTCAGTCAAACACTGCAGCTGTTGATCTATCTGGAGACATAGGGAGACAGAAAAGATAACATATTACATGCTAATATATTTAGTTATATCTGGTACTTTAAAAAAATATATATATTAAAACAATGCAACAAGATGCGCTCAAGTCCACCTGGGACTTCTTGTCTCATGAGCAGAAGAATGAAGGTTGCAAACTGACGGACATATACAGAAGACTTTAGCTGAGTCTAATTACAGGAAAGTAATTAGACTCAGCTAAACCAACAGCTAAAACATTTGAATAGTGCAAACATTTAAAAAAAAGGCAATACGTCCATGAATGAGGGTCCCAACCGAGATGGCTCGGGGCATATTGCAGTCATTCTCTAACATTTAGCGAGCGCAATACGTGATCCTTGACAATCGATGGATAAGCTGTTGCCAATTCGCGAAAGAGACACATCTGTCTATGGGAACTGTAAACATAATTATTCACCACAGTGGTTGAATTATAAAAAAGAATTAAAGGGGAATGGTGTGGTCAAGTATTTTTTGTGGGGGGGACCTATAACAACCATATAATTTTTTAAAGAACAGTTTTATTAACAAAATGTATGCTTAATTAAATCAACGTGGAGCCATCAAAACAAAACACATGCATTTAAACATGCAACTGTCAAAACTATCATTTGATCCTTTACATGGCTTTCATCTGGGGAGGATTATAAGAGTGGAATAAAAACCTACATAAACATTAGTAATTAAATTATTTTAGTTTATAGTATTGTAGTTCTTGCATGAATACACACTTATGGCATTTAAAAATCTATTTAGGACCTGTGCAAGTACATAGGTGAAGCCACAAAGTCTAAGGAAAATAACAAAACCTCTTCTTTAAATTGAGAATGAAATTACACAACTTGAGTAAAGAACTCATATAATCATTATAGCGGTCATTCATTTCGAAAACTCCCGTGTTAAACTGAATCCTTCGTTTTCATTGCGTCTCCACTGAGAGGACTTGTGTGTATGTGTCATACCATCAGTTTTCTTCTTTTTGAAATATGTCAAAAGCTGTGCTTCCTTCCTGCTCCCTCCCTCTCGCTCCCTCCCTCCCTCCCTCGCTCCCTCCCTCTCCCTCCCTCGTAGTTGTGATTGCACACTGTAGAGCTTACGTACAGGAGTCTGCTAATCTGCAATGACTTAAAGGACAGTTTTGACACAAAAAGCCTGATCATGGGTTCAGTGTACTGAGAAAACATTCTGCCTTGATTGTATCCAAGCACTAGTGAAACCCTGGAATAAGTGCATTAGTGTAGCAGAGAATCATACGGAGAAGTAAAGGTAGAGTTTCCTCTCATACCTGTGTTATTTTTTAACCATACAATCAAAGGTCCTGGCAATACTTGAACGCCCCTCATATAATAACTAAGTGTTTATTTGTATATTAATGGTATGAAGTACATATAGGAGGACCCATTTTTTGACATTTTAAATGAAATTTCAACTCATTTTTCTTTTAAAACGGTTTTTAAAGGTAACTTACACTCTCTTGTTTGGAAAGATGCTGAGTGAGTTCATTAACGGGAATAGGTAGATGCTTTTGGAACTTCAGTGCGTTTGAGGCATTTGAATGGCCACCCTGCCCTGTCCACTTCAATGAGAGGAGACGAGATTTGAAAGGCACAGCTGTTTCATGTTGCACACTTGGTATGGAGCAGTTTGCTTTCAGTGCAGTGATGCTGTCCTTTGTGGCGAATTCCACCACTGCATAAATGCCCTGGAGAACAAAGCACAAAAAGTCATCAAAATTAAGTCTTTGTTAATGAGAACTTTTAGTTTAATAGTAAATACATGCAGATACACATATTAAAGATACACAAAGGAAATAATGACAAGAGAACAAAAAACAATGTCTGTTTGAGATGATCTAAGAAAAAATGCAATTTGCTGTCAAGTCCAATTGTTCTTTGTTGTAAATTTACATAAAAATGGTGTGAATTGATTTAATTAAATGTTTTCACTCTTTTCATGCACTATGTAGTCAGTTTTTCTTACGAATGATCACATGTGAAACTATAAATAAACTGCTTTGTCTTTCGCTTTTCGTCCAATCTTCCCCAAAAAGAGCCTTTGTGTGCGTGCATGTTTCCATTCCAACCAAGTAGACGTCACACCTGATAGTCTGTTGAAAATGAAGAACAACTAATTAAACAGGTGGAGTCAGGCGTGGCTTCTGCCTGGTTGGAATGAAAACCTGCGCGCACACACACACACACACACACACACACACACACACACACACACACACACACACACACACACACACCCTTTCTGGAGGAGACTGAACACCCCTGGGACATGGTACTGTAAAGGCTAAGGCTTTATGATCGTTCATTTCCAGAAACCTGGCGGAATGGGTGAGCTCTGAAAGCAGACGGGAACATACAGAATGTTCTGCTGCACTGATACTTACATAAGACTGATAGAAGAAATGGTTCTGTATGTCTCCATGTTTGCAGACGAAGTCCAAGAACTTTTTCTGGTTGATGTTTGGAGGGCAGCTGATGAGGACAGACCTTTCAGCTTGTTCTCGTCTCTCCTCTTGGAGAGCAGAAAACGAGTGTTTGCCTGCTGCGCCTATATTAATGTTAAGATTGAAAATAAAGGCTGAGTGATTTGACATATGATTTCATGTACAGTATTTCTGATAAATTATCACTGATGATTGCTTGGATCACTCACTCACTTACACACCACTTACACACACCACGTTATCCTGTATAAAGGGTCGCGAAGGGCCTGGAGCCTATCCCTGGAGACTTACAGTAGGGCATGTGATGGGGTACACCCTGAATGCGGTGCCGATTCATCACCGGGCACATACATATACACACACTCACACCCTCATTCATTGTCTATACCGCTTTATCCTGTATACAGGGTCAAGAGGGGCCTGGAGCCTATCCCAAGAGACTTAAGGCACGAGGCAGGGTACAGCCCGGATGGGATACCAATCCGTCACAGGGCACACACATACACACACAAACTCGCGGGCAATTTGAGAATGACAATTGCACTATGGGAAGGAACCGGATTACACAGAGGAAACACATCAACAGGGAGAACATGCGAACACCATGCACACAGACCCTAAGGCGGGAATCGG